>BGNK01004955.1:18100-42761 GCA_003297005.1 Symbiodinium sp. clade A Y106 | reverse complement strand
TGGGCTCTCCAACACAGGAGAGGCCCCGCGCTCCATTCCCGGTCCAGGTGGCTCGCTTTGTGGAGAGGCCTGGGGTGAACCCCCTTCCGTCAAAGTTGGGGTATACTCTTCCCCTGCCACGTTTGCACCCATCGTTGTCAACAAAGGTTGGGCCAGAAAAGGAGGCTCCGCAAGCATGCACACCAAAGATCATGCCAAAAAGCAACATGCACAACATGCCAACATGACATGGAAAATTCCTTGTCACATGCTGTTTCCTAGGCGGTCCCCTGTAACACTGATACAAGCTTNCAACATGCCAACATGACATGGAAAATTCCTTGTCACATGCTGTTTCCTAGGCGGTCCCCTGTAACACTGATACAAGCTTCCGATCAGCTCCGTTCTTTTCCGCTCAACCAAAGGGCCCCAAAAGGCCTTCAAGATCTGGCGGTCTTCGCTCAACAAAATGCAGCTCTTCACCCAAAGCTCCACCCTAGGTACACTGCCGCGTCGGCCAGGCGAAGATAGGCCCTCCAGATCAATCTTCCTTGAGTTCCAAAAGCGTCCACCCAGGAAGATCTTGAACATCAGCCTCCCCCATCCAGTCGTGTTCCGCCAACCAGCGTTCTCCAGACCAATGGTCGATGCAAGGCCGGCAATAATGGTTGCAATGCTGGAACTTTCGCCGCACGCAGGCATTTTTGCCACACACCTGGCAACGTTGATTGCATGGGAACTCGCTGCTACGGCGACTCTGGNAAAGAAGCAAACACACCAAACCGGCGAGGCTCGAGATAAAAAGGCTGCCGCGGAGCGCGGCGACTTCAAGGATGCTTGCAGCAACCCCACATTGAATCATGACCACCTCCTGAACCATCAAACCAAACATGTTCAAAAACGTGTTGCCAAACATGCTGCAAAACATGCCAAAGATCATGCCAAGGAACATGCCAAAGAACATGCCCAAACTCATGCCATGCATGCCAAAGCCCATGCCAAAACTCATGCCAGAAAACATGACANATCATGACCACCTCCTGAACCATCCAACCAAACATGTTCGAGAACGTGTTGCCAAACATGCTGCAAAACATGCCAAAGTTGCTCCTAATCATGCCAAAAATCATGCCAAAGAACATGCCCAAACTTATGCCAAGCATGCCAAAGCCCATGCCAAAACTCATGCCAGAAAACATGACATAAAACATGGCAAAAACCATGCTGAAAATCATGCCAAAGACCTTCCTAGCAAAATTCCTCAAGGCACGGTTTCCAGAAACCTCTTCCAAAGTCTCCGGAGTCCTTGGCAGATCCCTTTCCAAAGGCAAGTCCGAACGGAAGCCCCGAAGCATAAAGGAAAAAGGCGTGTCCCTAAGGCAGTTCCGGGCGCCACGCTCTTCAAATCCTTCTTTCTTTCCCTTCAAAATGCTTCGCGGTCCTGGCGGTCCTGACCCAAGATCGCTACAGAGTCCTGGCGGGGCTCCTGTCGTACATTTCTCGAGAGCATCTAGTTCCATGTCCCCACCACCTCCACGAGGTTGGCGTTTAGACTTATAAGAATCTTTGCCAGCCACAGTCTATAAATCCCAGAAACAATTATTTTGCAAATTTATTTCAAAATTATTGCAAAGCGGGGTTGCAAAAATATTGCACAGATTTTTTGGATTGCAAAATTATTGCAAAATTATTTCAAAATTATTTCAAAATTATTGCAAAAATATTTCATGTTTTTTGCAAAAATTATTTCAAATTTCAGACAAGTACACAAAACTTTGTTGAAAATTACAGTGGCATTTTTCGGGAATTTCTGCGAGCTTTACCGAAACAATACACAACCATATGTGTGAGTTTGCACCAACTTCGCCGAGGTTTCGCATGGTGTTTCGAAGCTGTTTCGCATTTTTGTGCACTGATGTGACTTGTGTGTGCGTGTGGCTTGAAAACCTGTTGGCGAGTAGTTGACTGCTTATCCCGAAGGTTTAGCGGCAAGCGTCCAGAACTTTCTGTTTGTCGGATTGTGGAGGGCCAGTGCAGGGATTGCGGGGCTTTCGACCACGCCCCCAACCAAACTAACCCACATGATGTTTCGCTAATTGAATTGATGATTGCAGACCCAACCTCAGGATATCCAACCACCGCTTGCACATATCTGAGCCCATGTAGGAATTTTATCCGCTTCAGTATTGGAAAGGGGGTTGCAGCAATTGCTGGCTAGCTAGTCCGGCTTTCGGATAAAGCTCAACATGACTCAACATGCAACATATGCCTTTCATCTGCATATGAATGGCACAAAAAACTACAGTTTTACATATCATAGTCACAGATATTCGAAACAGTCCAACGGAGTCCAACTGCACTGGGGTTGGCATAGACCTTCCTGTTGCTGGGAAATCCGAAACAATGCACGGTGGCACCAGATACGTTTAATTGCCGCTCTACATTTACTGGCGCACAAGCCAAAAATCGCCATCCATGCAAACTGCCGTCAAGCTTTGTGTAGTCTGGCATCATTCACAAATCAGCTGTCCAGCTCCACCACATGACAGACATGACACCGGGAACTGCAGTCGGACATACGGAAGTGCTGCAGCGTTTTCCTCACATCGAACGTGCTTCACTTCGGAGGTTCCATGGCTGAATGCAGCAGCTGGGGAAAACCAGAAATGGGTGCGCAATTCGCACTCATATCATTAACCGCAAAGCTTCCAAGGGCTGTCATTCGGGCACTGCTGTGAAGTTGCAAGAACTGAACTGAGGAGATTGGCAGGCACGACAATGCATGACATCGCATGGCTACCAGCTACCATCGGCTACCGAGCTACAGTGCAAGACTACAGTCTACAGGACACAGCCGTGCCCTAACTAAGACAACCGGCCAAAGAAGCTTCGTCTGCCAACACTCTACCACAGAAGCTTGCGCATGAATCGTTCCAGGACACGGAACCGAACTCAAAAAAACTGCGGCTGGCACTGCGTACTTCAGTGACTTCAGAATGCGACATATCGGCTTCACAATCATATACCCTAGTCCTAGTCGGTCCTAGTCTTGGGGGTTCACGGCATAAGCTGCCATAGAGTTGAGCTCCCGGCTGCGAAATATCATAGTCTAGGAGTCTAGGACCGTCAGGAGCGTAGGGTACAAAGCAAGGCTTAAGCGGCTATAGTTTCAAGGCACATGCAGGGCTTAAGTCTAAATTTAAAGCTTACGGCTTTAAGGCATAAGGCTTAAGGTTTCAGGCTAAGGCACGAGGAAGTTTTAATCACAGTGCCGCCGTGTCGAGGAGCGCTGGTCGGCCAAACTCGAGACAGTCTAAGTCGTGCTCTCACAGAGGACAAAAACACGAACGAACAGGCACAACAAACCGAACCGGAAGATCATGCACAGATGCTAACAGAGTTGATTGCCATGGGACGCATTCAATCAAAACTGTAGTGGACGTCACGAAACTTCAACCACTCAACACCCCAGAGAGCCCAGTACCCCTTGATTAAGGCCTAAGGAATATGGCTTAATTTAGATAGGGCTTCATATTATGATTTAAGCTATATTCCTTAATTAAGTGGTATTGGGCTCTCTGGGACACGTCTTTGTGCGATAGAAGTCTAAGTTGATAACGTGACATTTTTCAGGATAAATGCGCATGCATGACATGGCTTCGGTTTCAGGCGGCCTGCACTCTTCACCTAGCTAGCTGCAAGCGGCTTGAGCGGCAGCCCAGAGCCCATGATGCAAGTCTGAAGACGAAATCTTCAGATCGTTGGATGTGCAAAAAATGCTGAGCCTCGTGACCAATGCTTTCATGTCTTTGACATGCTCGGCAGACTTCGGATCCTCATCGATCTTGCTGAACTGGCGAAGAAGAAGGCTCTCCATATAGAGAACCTTGGCCTCACGAGGGCCTTGGATGACATCTTCAAGTACACTGTGAAGCTTCGTCTCCTTCAGCTCGAACTTGTCGATGAATCCACGGGCATCTGTGATGACCTTGAAAGCAATCTCTCAAATGGTGCCATGTACGCTACCCTGCTACGCTGCTACACCTCATTTGGCCGAATCTGGCCAAAAACCAACAGTAACCAACACGGTCCAACTGACCCACCCAACCAGACTGTGCAACAGCGCTTTGTTTTTCATGTATTACTTTGACTGGTGATTGGTACATTGCACGGCCAGAACTACCACAGTGCGTGAGTGCAGCGCAGGAGTCATTTTGTGAAAGTTGGCATATGTATATTGCGTCGCATGCTTCGTATCTGCTGCGCAGCATTGATATCTATTGTTTCGGGCTGCCCGGTTTCCCTAGCCCTATAGGACCCCCGACACCAGTCACCAGACCATTCGACTCTAAGTGACTCTAAGCCCTAAGCAAAACGACCCCGTTCATTCTGTCCAGAGGTTCCGTTCAGTTCATCAGCACGACAAGCAAAAACATAAAATCGTGAACATCGTCTGAGAACCTCCACATCACCAGCAGTATCAACAACGGCAGCGGTAGCAGGTAGCAGCAGCAGCAGCAGCAACAGCAGCAGTCGACACAACTGAAGGTTAGAATAGTTCACAACCAACATGTTCAATATGTAGCTAACAAAGCTTGTGACACGGCTTTGAACAGAAGCCGGTATCCGGGCAAGAGTCGCAATCACGAACCATCGACCACAAAAGTGCGAAACTACGTTGGTGGCTTTAAGCCTTTAAGCGACTCGGATGACCAGGACTGACTTGAATCTCGAGGACCTAGGACCTAGGACCTAGAATCTAGAATCTAAAACAGAGATTGCACAAGCCCGAATGTAGAGCAACAGATATCCATTCTACATCTCCACGTGTTTTCACAGCTTTAACAACAATGTTTTGTAGTCTCTACTGAACTCTCAGTCCGAATGCCATCCCCACTTACCCTCTATCTATTCACTCCTGGCCAGTGCACCTGAATGAAGTTCTCCGTCGTCCTCTTGATCTCCTTCGGCGACAAGGCGAGGATCGACTTCTTCAGCAGCTCTTGAAGGTCCGAGACGGCTGCGTCGGGACCGGCCTCCTTTCGCCAGAAATGCACTCCGCCTTGCTGCCATCCCTGGCACGCTGCAACCGCCTCGTCCCCAGCGTCCTGAAGCTTCTTTGCCAGCTGCGCACCACGAAGCTCCAAGCAGTCTCGGAAGATCACCTCGAAGTTGACGGCCTCTGAGCCGTGGTCGTCAAAAGCGGCCTTGATGTCATACTCCGCGAACAATCCAAGCTCCTGGATGAGGTAGTCGTCGTTGCCAAGAAGTGTGGCAAGATCAGCTTCAGCTGACCTCATATCGGCCGTCACCTTCATGAGGTCTTGCTTGTAACCGTTCTGCTTCAGCCGCTGCTGCTGCACGTTGGTCATGAGGATCAAGTCTGGATCTTGCGCCAGCCGCTTCTCTGCATCATCGCCTAAGTTGGCCAGCTTCTGCAGCGAAGCATGAGCTGCTGAACAAACTGCAAGTCCGGAGCACTGTGTCGTCGCAAGGGCCCTCAGCAGCTTCATGTCTGGCTCATTAAAGACCGTCTTGAACAACAGAATCAGGGTGTACGCATTCTGCTTGGACTCTGCGGAATTCTGGACGCCCAACAAAGCCTGGCATGGTGGGATGTCCATGTCAGTTCGTGAGCTCACGATGAAACCAGGATGACATCCGGCTTATGGTTCTACTTTGAAAGTTACGGCTCTGCCGTCGTGTGCCAAAAGGTCTCAGGGCGGTCAAGGTTTGCATGTCGCGTTCACAAAACCGTTCGAAATTTGCTTGCCTTATACTGATGCTGTTATGACACTACAATCACTACAAATTTGGGCAACATCCTTGCTTATAGCACAATCTTTCCAATCTGATAGCACCGGACAACATAAACGACATTCCACCACTGGTCACACGAGACAATCGGAGGAAGCTTTTTGGGCAAAGGGTTCCCAGGACTGGTCAGAGAAGACTATATAGTTATTGCATGCTGCATAACATCCTTTGCCATCGTTCGATGTGGATCCTTTCTTTCAATACGTACACGCAGGTCTTTGATGGGATAATAGGTATGCTATTACTGTCAGCTGTCAGTAAACTAAGGACCCATGAGAACAAATTCGTTTCTTAGTTCATCAGTCGCGGTCGCTCACGTCCAAAGTCAAACTCGTCTAGGCATTCCGAACTTTTGTTTCACCTGATTTTAAGTATCTAAGTAACCCCTCTCCCCCATCTCTCTCTCTCTCTCTCTCTCCACCAACTCACACAGACCCACTGGTTACACTTACACGAATGATCGTCACCGGAGGCCTGCCTTGTGAATGATGCTCTGGCATCCCTTGTGCAGGAAGTGAATTGCAGCACCCAGCAGCTGGGGCGACCTCCGCATCGGTGCAAGCATAGGTCCAGGCTGATTCTCAAGTGCAGTCTTCACTGGCACGAACTCACATCCTGTGGGCGTGGCAGCCCGCAAGGCTTCCAGGAATTCGTTGCGCTGAAGCGTGGTCTGAGAGGCTGTCGCCCACTTGACAAACTCCTCCTGAACTGATGCAACTCCCGGCACATGAATAAACATTGTGAACAGCTTCAGAATCACCTCTACCCTGGCTTTCTCGACAGTGGACAAGTCAGCGACTTCTCGGAGAGCAGCGGCTGCGTGATTCCTGCCACGATGTTCATGATGAAGGTTTTGCTGTCCTCTGCTGCCTCCAACAGGTGAAGCCACCTCTCACACAAAAAGATCTCCACCACAGCCTTCTCTATCGCCTTGTCACAAAAAACCAAAGTCCAAAGCTACTACATATACTACTTCCCTTAAGTAAGCAACGGCTGCATCGGGTACGGAGAATGCCTGAGGGTTCCAGCCTCAGCGCCCTGTTGCAAGTCTGTCACTGCAGCACCTGCATCATCCTTGGCAGCCTTGCCTTTGACATCATCGTCCTCAGCGCCGAACTCGGCCAGCAGATCCTCTTCGTCACGATCTCCCGCCATGCACAACAGTTGGTCCAGGACGCCAGAAAACTTGGCCTCCTTGGCATTGAAACTGGGCACCTCGGTGGGATATGCAGTGCGCTCCGTCCATCGAAAGTAATCCATGAAGGAAACTGCGGAATTCATCCACTGCAGGTTCCCGGCTTTGAACAAGCTGATGGCTGTCCCCAACTCTTCAATTGCAAATCGCTGAGCAATCGTCACTTGCTTGGTAATGGGAATCTTGTCCCACAAGGGCTTGATGTGAGACAGCTGTTCGTTCATAGCCTGCACGCTCGTGTTCAAGAGGTTGGTGTTGGCAAAGTTCATCGCCTGCTCACAAAGATGCACCCGGTTCTGAAGAAGGTTGAAACCCAATGTCTGGTTGTCCTTCTGCAACGTGTCTCGGATGCGTTTCGCCTGGGCCATCCATGAAGCTGTGGAGTTAAGGACACATCTCAGTAGGACAACACAGTATACATCGTCTCTCCATGCCCCTAGTGCAGCTATCCTGGCATTGATGATTCGCTGGACATGCTCAGATGATTCAAAAGGACGTATCAATATTGTCTGTCTCATCCCGAAAAGAAACTCCCTATTATGGACTCTAGAAAACCTCCATTACACTTCTTGATGCTCTGTGAAACAATCGAAGGTTTGCAGTTTTCCACTCACGACACGCTGTTTCCGGTTGTAGCATAGCAGTGGGAATCCAGAGGCAGCACGGATATGGAGGCAAAAACGTTCACTCCACAGAGCCAGACCCATAGACCACGAGAGTATTTTCTTGCGTCGGTTCGAGGTGTCATGCTCCTTCACAGCTCGACACTCGCTATCCTCGTAGTGGCTGGAAACTCCAACTAGCTGCCTAGCTAGCAGGTAGCAGCTAGCGGCTGCTAGCGGCTGGGCGGCTGGAGTGAAGAATGACTGTTCAAAACTGAAACCTGCCTGTATGCCACCCTCACACACCAATCTAGGAAAATACACACACACACACATGCATCACACACGACATACGCTGAGACTCGGACACCGTTCAAAGACAAGCTGAGAGGCTTCGTGCAGTCCAAAAGGTACTTCACAGGAGACAACGCTTTCAGCGACTTCACAGAAGCGTTCGCATGGTTCAGCCAATGCTTCTCGGCGACGAGTTTCATGTCCTTGTCCAGCCTCGCCAGCTGTCCAGCCTTACCACCTGCCACACTGCTCTCGCNTTTCAGCGACTTCACAGAAGCGTTCGCATGGTTCAGCCAATGCTTCTCGGCGACGAGTTTCATGTCCTTGTCCAGCCTCGCCAGCTGTCCAGCCTTACCACCTGCCACACTGCTCTCGCTCATGGGCTTCTCCTCGTCCGCAACAGCCTCGACTGCCTCGGGGGTTGTGCCTGAAACCCGTCTGGGAGTCCTGGAAGCCTCTGTAGGCACAGCCGGCAAAGCCGCACCCGGCTGAGTTTTCCGCTTGCCTTTCGTTCCAGGCTTCGCCGCGGTAGTAGCCGCGACGATCCCAAAGGATCGGACCTCTCGAGGAACAGCGTCGTCAGCATCTTCGCCGTCCTGGTCGGTTGCCACAGCAGTCGAAGTGTCACCGGCAGCAGCCTGAGCTGCAGCTGCTTCTTGGTGCTTCAACCTGGCTTCTTCCAGCGTCAACGGCACTGAAGCTGGTCTCGACTTTTCTGGTCTGCTCTGGAACGCAGACTTGGCAATGTAAGCGAACACGTGTTCGCCCTGGTCCTGGTGGACTTGCGTGGTCTCGTCCAGGTAGATCTGGTCAAACTCTGATTCGGCATTGTAGAAGATTTCAAGCTTCTTGCAAGTACTCTTCACTGCCTCTGGTAGCCCTTCCATGTCGAGAACATAGTAGTTTCGCGACTGCCCTGGCCCAAGAACCGGGAGCGATGTCGGGGCCAGTTTGATGGCTGAGGGAGGAGCGCCAAGGAGTGCTGCATATTCTGCTTCGGTGAGCAAGGCATAGACATGCGACACCCTTATGCCGTAGGAGGTGACGTTCATGACTGCGCTCCCCGGCATGAAAGGCGCACGAAGTTGATCCCCAGACTTCTGCTGGAACCGAGCAGCAGCCATGAAGTCCTTCTTGAAGGATGTATCTTCGAGGCAGCCCGTGCCCGCTCGGTAGCGGGCCAACATTGTCTTTGCTCCCTGGACTCCCAACGCAGCCAAGTCTGGCCGCAGGCGACCTCCCAGATCGGCACAGTCGAAGCACATGGCAATGGTGGGCTTGCCTGTGGCATCGTACTCCACGAAGTCTTTGTCCTCTTCATGGTTGGAACCCCAAGATCCGCCATATGCAGCACAAAACAAAAACATAAAAGGCGAAAGAGAACAAAACTCGTAGTCGTAGTGGAAGTCCCAGTCACAATCGTTTTACCGGTTCGTGTCTAGTGACTAGTGGGTGTACCCCTGCGCACGTCAAATCGACAAGTACGCAACAAAGCATCAACACCCGGGCAACACAGGTTCAACTCAAGCAGGCACACGGTTAAGAATCTTCGACAAATCGACTTCGAGACATCCGTGGAAGCGCAACCCAGGACCCAGAGTATGTGGCCGCCAGGTGGCCGGGTACCACATACCTTGCACTCCCCGGTTTACATAAAACCTTTGATTGAGCACACGAAACGAGAGTAAGCCCGGGGGCGATTCTTGCTTACAGAATCTTCACTGTCCCTGCCCGGTGCACAACTGCCACGCTGTGGGCAATTCCACATATACCAAGCTCCCATTCTGCTATATTCCATCTTTGCAATCCAAGGATCATCTGAGCTTGCGTTGCACATCAGGCATATCAATGCCAAGGCCACGGCTCTGGCACCCACGCTGCTGCTCGCAGCGTTGGCCGGGGCTGGGGTCTCTGAGCTCTTCACTCTCCTTCTCTTCCCCGCAGACGCCGCATCCTCCGCCGGCACGATATCCTGGATGTGGGATTTGCAAGCTTCTGCGGAAGCCCACAGTGCCTACAGGCCTGGCCTAAGCCTAAGGATGCACTACCAGCCGCTACCAGGTACCATAGGTAACGAAGGTCCGGCGACAACAGAACACATGACTGTCGAATGATGATAAGTTTTCAACCTGCGGCTAAAGCATACTTCCGGGCCGGCGGCCAACACAAGAACCTCTCCTTGCCAACGCGAGACAGGCCGAAACCACAACATCAGTCTTTGTAGACTAAATGCAAGGCTCATCGAAACACGTCTACAGAACGCTCCATTCTTTGTAAATCACCTTCAAGCTTGAAGTACAAACTACTCGCGATAGCCTGGGGCGGCTGCGACTTGCGCTTGGGATTCTGCTTGGCGACGACCATGATGGTAATCGCGAGGGCTGACGCACGGTCGACGACCTGCTTTCTCAGCTGTGGGCGGGCACGGCTGCAGCGACCGCTAAATGCTAAGCTTGTGTCACAGTCGATTGCAGTCGATTGCAGCTCTTGCACTGACTCGAGAACGTTCGATCCAGCTAAACCACACAGAGGACCACGAGTGATAAGAGAGAGAGAGAGGGAGAGGAAGAGGAAGAGGAAGAGGAAGAGGAAGAGATAGAGATAGAGATAGAGATAGAGATAGAGAGAGAGACAGAGACGAGATGGAGATAGAGAAAAATAGAGATAGAGATAAAGACAGAGATAGACAGAGAGACAAAGGAGGGAGAAGAGTTAGAGAGAACTAGACCGATGAAACATCTTCTGAATCAGCCCGACCTTCAACATGATCTGGTGCAATGGTGCAATGGTGCAACAACGGCGAGCTTCTGCAGAACAAAGTCAACAAGGGCTCATGGAGAACAAAACCAGGAATCCAGGTACGAACTCCTAGAAAGTCTCCATAATTTTCATTTCCATATCCAACGGACAACGCTAGTAGACTCGGCTAGCAGTGTGTTTTGGTTTCGCAAGTGTTTGCAGCTGTTTGCATCTGCTCTTAGCCCTACGCATCACGCATACAGCAGTCGTCCCGGTCGTCGTCCTAGTCGCAGTGCCTTGATGAGCCACGGACCCCCAACCTTGCTAGACAGTCTGCCTCGAATCGACTGCCTGCTTGAGGAACGGGTGACAGTAAAAAGACTGTGATACAAATCGACAAAAGAACAGACAGACTGACACACAGAGAGACAGGCAGTCATCCAGACAGGCAGACAAACAAACAGACAGACACAGAAACAGACAGAGAGACAGACGACAAACACAACCACACACTCAAAGACACAAGCGCAGAAACACACACACACACACATACACACGACATGCCTGCACTGGCCTGCACACTTCAGGCTGTTAGAGCGGCAAACTGTGACAGTGCCATCTCTCTCTCCCTCTCTCTAGGATCTCTCTCGCTCGCTCTCTTTCTCTCCGCCCCTCTCCCATTTGCACCGACAGCAGTGAACTCGCTTCCGAGCAGTTTCACTAACTCATTTCAAGGCTATAGTCCAGCTCCTCACATTGTCGCCGCACCATTCTCCGTCGACAAGCTGGAGCGGGCTGCTGTGGCTGCTGGAGCATGAGATGGGCTTGTAGTCGAGGCTGTGTGCTGCTGCAAGCAAGAATTTGACAGGAACCTCGACCCTCGAATCCTTGACTCATTTATTGTTAAGTACTCACTGCTCTGAACAACAAGCTCATAAAACATCCTTGCACACAGCACACAGCCAAAGTAAATCCGCCACCTCGCAACACATCACCAGAGGAAGGAGCACTTCCGCCTCTCCCCCAATGCAGCCGCAACAATGCCAAAACAATGCCGTGCCCAGTCTATGTCTATGTCTGACTCTGGTGTAGTGTAGTGACACCATAGCTTCACATAAATAACATCCCAGTGTGTAAAGAAACACCATGATCAGCTCACTTCCCTGCACGGCCTGCAGACCTGCCCGCTCTGCAGCCTCTATCTGAAATCTAATTATGCGGCCACCTGCAGTGCACGGGTCGAATAGGAAAGGCTATCCCCTATGAACACCCCTATCAATGTGTCTCGGCACCTCGCACGCAGTGGACTCCGCGGACATTGGTGCGACAACACCAGCAGCTTGCTGCAAGCCCAGGTTTAGGAGGTACCCCGGAAGTTAACATCGCTTTCTGACATTCTGACACCTGAGAACCACAATCATACTGCTGCCTCCGACACAGACACCACAAGCCAGAACCTGAAGCAGAAAAATCATCTTTCAATCAACAACCAATCATCCCTTCTACCTTAAGTAAACAACCATCACCTACGACCTAGGCCCATAACTTCGGAAGGAACCTGTCGTAAGTTTTCAAAACCGAGCACCAGACCCCAAAAAAGTATACCTGTATACCTTCGTACCGAGTGGATTGTACCCATGTGGTGCATAAGACTTATCCAGCTCTGCAACTACCTCGCGACGCTAAAGCGCTAGCCCACCGTGCCTCGAACTTACCTTGAGGGAAAAGTGTTTGGTTGGATTGCTACATTGGGTATATCGCTGGTGGAGCCTGGGATGTGGAATGAAGACTTTCACGAACACTGTGAGACAAACAGCAGGGTACTAAGCGTTAGGTGAAGCCTCGGCCCTGGTCCTTAATTTCTCCGAGGCTACAATCTAATTGCTTAAGTGCCCGACTCTGAACACTAAGCACTCAAATCACCAAAACAACCGAGAGCAAGCTGGGACCCAGGAACGTGACCTTCATTAGATTCTGCCAGAAGATGAAGCCCAGCCGGGCAAGCACAGCTGCCTGCTGTTGCACGTGAAATCCTGGACCGGACTGAACTAAGCATGGCAGATGGCTGATGGCACATCGGTTGCAATCTACGTAAGGTGTTGCAGGTACATAGAAGTTCTGTAAGACTATAGTCTAGTAATTAGTACTAGTAGTACTAGTTGTGCTACTAGAACTAGTACCAAGTACCAGTAGCACTAGCCATCATATGCTGCCATCCCGCTCCAGCAACTATTGACAAAAAACTGTGGAGCTTTGCAACCTGCTAGAATCTAGATAACACCGGCTCCACTCTACACAGATAAGCTGCCAGTGTGATGCAAGCAGTATACAATCGTCGCAAGGCACGGAAGAGCTATGCCCTGACCGGCTAGCTCTCTGATTGACGACTGCCGCATGCTACTCGGAAACTTCGTTTCCAATCTGTGACCCTGCCACAACATGTGCTCCACAGGCAAGCAGACCCTGTCTCGGCCGTGGCTGTAAACAGTACTTGTCGTGGTTAAGCACCTGGACACCATGCTGGAAGGGCATGTGTAGGGCTTGCGCACTGGGTTCTGCGAGGGGTCGGAAAACAAGTCCGCGCAACGACTCTGCAGGATCTCACGGGACTCAGCATCACGACGTCTTGCATGGTTGGCTGCACACAGATCATCCGGCTGCATGAAATCAAGGACAGCAAGGTCTAGCACTTCGCAAACACGAGCCGTCTGTGAAAGGCCACGAAGCTGGAACCCAGCGGTGCTCCAGGGATTAGCTCCAGACAAATCAGCCGGCATTGCAGCACGAAGCTTTGAAGCTTGCAGCTTCCACTGGGGCCAGGAAGTCGCCCTTTCCTGCAGCGATGGATCGTGTCATTTTGGTGAGCTTCGGTTTAGGGTGTGGGGGCTTTGGGTTTAGGGTAAACTTGCCACTAAAAATCAACTGCATTTACTTGATTGCTTGATGCCCAAAACAACTCAGCATCATGAGCAGCAGCCGGGTTTGGGAACCACCACGCCCCCACTACAACAACTGAAAAAGGGAACATTTTTTGTTGCTTGTTGCAAGCCAGCATCATGAGTATCAGCCGGATTTGAGGGCTGCACCCCGGAAAGCATTCTGGGAAGTCCTGGGAAGGTCTCCGGATAGCCTTTCGGAAGGGGTCTGGGCAGGATCTGGGAGGCAGGGCTTTGTGGAGAGGGCTGGGGCAGGGCAGGGGGGCAGGGGGCAGGGCACAGGGCACAGGGCNGGGACATTTTTGCAATATTTTTGCAATATTTTTGCAAAGGCTTCGAGGAATTTGCAAATTTTGCTAAATCCACCCCCGGCCCGAATATTGCAAAAATATTGCAAAAATATTGCGAAAATATTGCAAAAATATTGCAAAAATATTGCAAAGAAATGGACCCTCCTTGGGCGGTTGCAAAAATATTGCAAAATTATTGCAAAGCGCGGAGCGGAGGCATCCGGCGGTGGGCCCCCCTGTCACCCTGATTGCTCTGGTTTCGGTTGATTTCAAAGGGTGGGGCCAATTAGCGGCCAATTCTTGCAAACAGTGGACTGCTTGGTCAAGTCGGGGCCAAATGTCCGATTCACATGCCCTAAGACCACTCAGCCCAGTAACGCTGGAACCCTGAAACATCATGGAGGAATATTGCTCTGATTGGAAGATTTCACAGTAACAGTTCCTACACTATGTATGGTTCACAGCAATGCACAGGCCGCAACTGCATTGTATCCCACAGCAGAAAGAGCTAGCCGAGCTATCCTGCCTGTGCCACAGGCATCTCTTGCCTCCTCTGGGTCTGCAGGGCTTCCCAATGCTCCTGGAAGATTGGGCTGGATTCTTCCAGCAGGAAAGATGTCAAACTTCGCGGCGTGTGGTTCTCCCGAATCCACGTCGTAATGTCCTGCCAATCGCAACATGTTCTTATTATTATTTTTCTTATTGTTCTTATTCTTCTTGTTCTTCTTCGTCATCATCGGCATTATCATCATCCCATCATCTCGTCATGAAGTAGCAGGTTCAATGCATACACAGATGCCCCAGTGTTGTGAAAACAGAATGGTGCATCGACGGTGTTAGTTAGAACTGGTGCTTCAGTCCCTATATCCTGCCGAAGCACAGAAGCTTTGTATTCTAAAGCAAAATAACAACCGACCCTAGCCAAAATCGAGAACAAGATGGCAACTTGTTGTGTGCACAAATGATTGTTTAGGTTTAGGAGTTTTCACAGCTATAGTTTGGGGCATCATCGAGGTGGCACTCCCAGACAGCAGCAATCCAAATGTTTCGTAGACGCACGCTGTGCGCTGGCTCTGGTGCCAAGTTGGGGGCGTCTTATTCGGCTGCTGGCGGTATCGTCGAAGTAGAAGTAGAATAAGTCCGAACTCCTGAAAAATCGGCGGTGACAGAGATGATGATGGCGATGATGATGATGGTCCAATTCATGAAACTGGTTGTCACAAGAGTGTGTCTTCAGCTTTTTCATCTTGTTCATACTTACTAGGCCTATGTCAGTTGTAGCCATAGTTATTCATTATGTCATTTCCAGATACCACTCAGCTCACCCGCACCCGGAACGATCCTCCACCTGTTGCTTGAAGCACCTCACGTGCTCTGCCGTGAACTTGTCCTTCCTGAAGAAGACCAGGTAGCACCTGCCATGGGTCGTTAAGTTGTAAAGTTGTAGACTTTTGACCTAGTGAGCAACAGCAGTTTCAGTCTCACAGGACGACACATCAAAATTCTGCACAATCTTTGTTGGTGCTGTTTGTACTTGTAACCGTCCTAGCAATAGTCAAGGTAGGGCGGATGATTGCAGCAGGCTTATAGGGCTTAGGACGTTGAAGATCGTGCGGGACTTTGAGAGGGTTTTCCTTGGTGTTCCAAAGGCCGTGGGGCGTAGGGAGAAGTTCTACAGTTGTACGTAGAGCTCGACCCTGAGCCTTGTTGCGCTTTTGCACTGCCCCGAGTTATTAGCCTTTTGCACTTGCACAGTGTCCCTCCTTAAGGCCCTACTTGTCTCGACTGGTTTGGTTATTAGATCGATTAGCTTGACAAAACAATCAAAGGATTCCCAGAGAGCCCAATACCCCTTAGTTAAGGAATATAGCTAAAATCATAATATGAAGCCCTATATAATTTAAGCCATATTCCTTAATTAAGGAGTATTGGGCTCTCTGGGTTCTAGCCGATTCTAGCCGCGAGCCACAATCATCAGGTTTAATGCCGAACGAGCAACCAAGCTGCTTCAGCTAGAGAAGCGGTACTCGGAAGTATTTGTGCACAAGTATGATTTTTAACTGCTATGCAACCCAGCGGACCTAATGCCTGACCTCATGCACGAAATGTTAGCTGTTAGAGTGGAGTGCTCTCTTTAGGCGGGAAACACCGAACCCCTAGCCAACTCCTGTGTTCGCTACAACAGCACTAGGACAAAGGTGGGGGCAGAACAGGTTAACCACACAAAAACACCCTTACCCAACCATGCCTTGATGCCTCAGAACCTGAGGAAAGGCTAACTGCAAAAGTTCATCTGTCAATTTGGCTTGCTTTTCCAGGGGTGGCTGCCGAGATTGCACTGGAGGTTCAACAAGCCCAGCTGCGATCCAGCTGTGCACAGACGACGGCAAAGCGATAGATCCCGATGCATCCAGTCAGGACGTACTCTGAACCCTTATGCGTGTGCAAATACACGTACACATATATACATACACGTGAAAGCAGCCGCATACAGATATATATACACACATATATGTATATGCCCTCTAGAAGTCTACACTCTAGAGCCTAGAACTTAGGATATTGGAGACATACTGGACAATACGTTCTGACTCTTTGCATCGGGCTCTATCGTTTACCGAATGCGTGGTGGCTCCGACTCCTCTCCTTCTCGTTGCGCACGTTCTGCCAAGGCACTAAACTCAGCAGCACCCTCTCGTGACAGAAACTGGGACCGAGCCTCCGCCCGCGAAGCATGCGTGTGCCGAAACTTTCTGAGGTGGCTCTGTTGATCATCAAACTCAGCATGGGAGAACAACCATTGGCACAACAGGCCAATCGGCCTGCCCTGACCAGCAAGGGTGCCCTCAGGACGGTCACGACCCCGGCAAGTTCGTTCCATTTTGCAGTCCGGGTGCAGAGGGCAGATTGCAAACAATACTTTGTTGGCAGGCACATATCTCAATTTGCCTGACTGTCCCAGCTCAAACTCCGTCCTATCGAGGCGAGGTTGCACAGCTCTCGGGCCCGCCGATGGTGCAGAAGGCTCTGCTGCCTTCCCAGTGACCCTGCTGCTTGCCGACGGACCGGAAGGCACCGCAAGAGCTTGAGGCACATCCTCAACATCTGCGGAATCTGCGGCCGAAGCAGCTGCCGGAGCGACGAAAACAGCTTCCTCCTGCTCTCCACCAGCAGCACCTGTTGCATCATCGTCACCATCGCCCAAACGCTGGGACTCCTCAAAGTCTGCAAGAAGAGGATCTAGTGACCATTCTGACGCATCCGTGTCAGTGTCGCTGGCGTCTCCAGGAAGATCCCCCTGGCGGACAGCATCTGCCAGGCTTTGCACAGCAGCATCCTCCTCGAACTTGGGGTTGTCGGCATTGAAGAAGTCGCTCGGGTCATCAGTTGCCTGCTCCAGATACGGATCTTCAAACAGCTCAAACAATGCTTCCAAATCCTTTTCCTGAGCCTTGCCAGCCCCATCAGGTCCAGCCGCAGCTTCTGAAGGGTGATTCACAGGAGCAGGAGCATCACCAGTTGCCTTCTCGTTGTCATGCCGGCGGCCTCCCTGACCCCCGCTGCGGTGGCGAGTGCGGGCACCGGCACCTTGACCTGCCAGACCTCGTTTCTTCTGGGCTCGTTTCTGTGCTTCTTCATCAGCTCGCCTTCGAGCTTCGGCTTCTTTTTCAGAGCCGAGCCAAATACTACAAGGGTCAAGGCCAGGGAAGGGGACCAATGGCACTGCGCTTGATGAAGAATCCAGGTGATGCCAATGATTCTCCTCGCCCGAGATGGTGAAGACAGCCACTTGCCAAGGCAAACTCAAATCAAGCACGTCTCTGTAAAACTGCAGGTCCGTGTAAACACCCATGGCCTTGTCGGCACATTCCGGCGACAAGTGGCCTACTTGCAAAGCGCCGGTGTCCTGAGACAGATCTGGCGGCAAACCAAGAATCTCAAGATTTGCGTGAAGTCGGAGCAGCGAGTAGTGGTAGGTCGACAAGTTGATGTGGCCAACATGAGCAAAATGCTCAACCACCGAAGACACGTCGTCGTCGTCAAGGACTCGAAACTGGAGAACCACGGCCTGTTGCTCAAGCTGCTGCCGTGCTTCCGAAGTCTTGCGGAACGTACTCTGCAGAAAGGGCCGAAGCTTCAGAGCAAAGTGCATGGCATCTGGACACGACATCTCTGAATTTCCGCAGCAGCAGAAACCCAAAAGCAGGCACCGGGAAGGGCGGAAGGCCCCGGGCAGTGGCTTTATGGTGGGCTGATCTGCATGGAAATGAATCCGGCAGCGCTCGGACCACTTGCACTGCAAGAGCCCATTGAGGCCGAATTGCCGTCGAACATCAACGTTTTGGTTGCTCAGCAAGTCCTGGCGCGACCACAGGAGTCTAGTGGGGTTTATTCTAGAAATCTTTGGCTGGCTTGAATCATAGAATTTGACAAATTTGACTCACCTGCATGGAATCGATTGCTGATGCTGCGCCACATGGTATGCAGTGTTGTTCCTGCGACTGTTACGGCTAGGACTGTAGCAGAGTGGGCAGAATCGGACCTGACCTGGCCACATGACTGCATGACTATGTGACTACATTATGTCATTAGGACTACATTGACATATTTCTCTGTGGACTTATTTGACTTCTTGGCAAAGCTTTCAAAATACGTATCAGAAGCACTGAAAACACTGAAAACTGATATGGCATTGAAACTAGAACATTTTGAAATAAAACTTTTGCTTTAACACCCTGCAACTTCCGGCCTGAACCGGCTTCTCGATCTGCGGATTCCACAAGAAAGCAGCAGTGGTTGATGCTGCAGCAGGAAGCTTGGTCACAGCAGCTGCTAGGTCAGAGTGGCCATCACGTTCCCACTGCTGAGCTGCTGGCAGACACGGCGCTGTCTCCTGGTGACGAGCAAGGGCCGAGACCTCACCCTCGGAAAGGTCCAAAGCATCCACTCGAGCCTTGAACAAAGCGGCAAGTTCAGCTTGGAAGGAAACGTACTTGTCAGTAAGTGTGCCACCCCCAGCGAAGTTTTGGATGGCACCGTCCGGAGCATCAGAAGCTATGATGACGCCTTCTAGTCTGCGATCACCATCCAAGATCATGGCGGCGGCAGCAGCTCCGCCCTGGCTGCTGCGGCTGGGCCTGGGGTGTGCTGGAAAAGAACGCATCGACATGCGATGCACAGCTGTCGCGGCCCTGCCAGCCTCACAATACCGCTGCCAATCGGCATCAGACAGATCGTGATACGCAGCAGAAAGGGAGGCTGCAAGCTCTGCTGTGAGCTTCTTCCCTTTGCAATTGTGATGCACAAAGGCTCGCCATGCCCCTCCTCCCCCACGTCTCTTTTTCCCATCTTTCTTTGTCGGCTTGACGTTTGACCCCCTCTTCTGAGATGCGTAGCCACCGAGTGTCTTCCGCTGAAGCAGCAAGAACCGACTCGAAACAGTCTCCAGAGAAGAGGTCCATCCGCGAGAACGGAGGTTCGCGAACTCCCTGGCCGAAGAATGGCCAGCTTCGATACTCGCCACGTCCACGGAAATGATGCTGGCCAGCGCTTCTAGTATCGCAAGGGCCTCTGCTCCACTCAGGTCGGACCCGAAGCGATCCATGAGCTTCTGACTCAACTCATCTCGGAAGCACGCTGGGAAACTCAAGAGAGAGTCCACCATTCGGGCGCTTGGATCGGCGAGCAACATGAACATCTGGTAGGGCAGCATCTGTCTCCGCAGTCACAAGAAGGAGTGGAGAGCACACGCACCTGCTGAGGCTATGCTGAAGCGGAGCTTGCGATGGCAGCAAGCAACAAACTCCTGCCTGGCCACTTGAATCGGTTCCAGCGGAAGCAGGAGAAGATGCAACATGCATGTAGAAACATCTTCACCCCGAGCCGCTTCCAAGATGGGCCAGGAACGTGTTTGTCCATTCGCCACTCGTGCTTCTTGCTTCCGTGTCCAAGCCTTCCCCGACAGTGTCAGAAATCGTGCCATTAACCCATGAATGACTGCCAAGACCTCGCACATGACTGCCAGACGCTCGAAAGGATCAGAATGTGCATAGGCTTTTGCCGATCTGCGCCGGCGTGCGTTCTCCTCCACCCAAGCCGAAGTTTGGTCTGCAGCAAGGACTTCTGCCGAGGCTCCTGGAAATCTATGCTTTACAGATCAACAGAACATGGCATACGGTGCCGAAATCAAACTAGACTACTATCCACACCGAAATAGTTATTGACTCGGAACAAAAACGACCGACAGATGTAACGTTCAAGAACCTACAATGACTTACAAATTTGGAAGTTTCGAATCTTTTAGAAAGTTGATAGGCAGTAGGGCTGCAAGCTTCCGAAGGCATTGAAGGATCTCTTCACAACATTCAAAATTCGGTCCGTTCAATACCTCAGCCTCCAATAAATGGCACAACTTCTACATTGGCCGAAGAAAGCTAAGCCTCTTCTGGCATGAGGTGTTGGAAGCCCCAGGGCTTATAAGGTGACTGTATTCCGGAAGGTTTAGAGTTGAGGGTGAATTGTTTCGGACGCATCAAGAGTCTAGTGCCAAGGGTTTGGGGCGCAAGCCAGAAACCAAGGGGCAGCAATGTCCTTCGTCTTCTTGGGGAGCAGCATCTGCAGAAGCTTCTTGGGCTCTGCCTGAACTCGGGTCAGCTTGCGGTGCTTGCGACTGCAGCTCATCCTCGAGCGCCGCCGCCCACTCGTCGGAGGGGCCAGAGACAGGGTGAGCAGCAGGAGCAGCTTGAGGCTTGCTGAAGAATTTGTTCATTAACCGCACGAACAGTCCATGATGCGCCTCTAGCACGCCAATCCAGTTCAGATTGCCCAGCTGGCCGATCCATGACTTCCGGCACAAGACCGGGCAAGCAAAGGGAACCAAGGCCCAGGTCAAGAACAGGGATGCATGTGTCAAAGTCTCCTCTTTGTCACTGCAGCATCCCATCTCGCAAAAGTGGCGGATCTCTGGCCGGTTGATGAAGCCATTCAACACTGATGCCAGGATGTGCCGCCTCTTGCGATTGACCTTCTCCACAGGCCTGAGAACCCCTTCAATCGGAAGGAAAGTGTCGAAGACGCGCTTCCGATACCCATTCGCCTCCACTGGCGCCTGCCCAGGAATGATCTCGAGGTCATCGAACAGCACAGAGATCAGGGCATCTCTCAGCTTCTTCACCGAGCCGAGCTCGGACAATGAGAGCGCCGAGTTGAGGAGGCCGCTCACGTCCCGCTGGCAGATGTGGTTTTTCATCATGGTGTTGATGCACGTTGAGCAGCGGTGGATGTCGCATGCCAAATGTGTACCCACGAAGCTTGGAAACTCACATCGAAGGCCCTCCTCTGTACGGCCATTGGCGCCGTACCTGTCGGTAGTGCTCACTCGCACCGCCAACGGAAAAGTGCCCGCCAGCCTTTTCATCTCCGGAACATTGCCCAAGTTTTCCAAAACGCAGCTGAGCTGCGCCTCGCCCGTGCTTCTGTCCATCGCCTGAAGACAAGTCGGTACGCTGCCGCTGAGCCAGAAGTGCTCTTTTGCGCCGCCAGTTGCGCATCGCTGGTAAAGTACACCCAACTTCACTTCAGTCTGCAGGACCTTGGCGTGTGTCGCACTCTGCGGCATGACCCTTGGTGCGACACTCTGCATCTCCAAGAAGCGCTGCAGCTGTAGCCCAGAGCTCGCGACACGAGGAACCAAGAGGTGCCGATCAGCGACGCCGCCTTCACTGCCACCTTCAGATGGCAGAGTTGCCACTCGGATTCGAGTGGGAGTCTCATCATACTTGAGGCTTAGCACGAACAAGATCGGCTTTGCAGTCCCAGCGCACTGTTGCAACGACGTCAGCATCATGCTCCACATCAGACCAGCGCCGTGCAGTGTAGCCGATGCCACGGCCAGCAAACTTCTCTGCACCACAGTCCGATTCGCGGCCTTGGTCACCTTCGCGATGGAGCTCGAGGAACAAGTTAGCACGTCACCTTGCTGTATGTGGGAGACAATGTCGCGGTCCGTGTCATCGCTGGACCCTTCAGCTGGGCCCAGCTTCTTCGTTTTTTTGCAGATGGCCACCAAAGCTGCCCCGATTGTCTTATGCACTGCAACGCCGAGTGACATCAACAAGCTGATGGGACCGTACACTGTTGGAAGCTGCATCCCCCCATCAGCCTGTGTTGCCAACGCTTTGGCTTTGGCTTCGGCACTTTTCCTGGCTTTTGCATCCCTGACCAGCTGCATGTTGCCTGGTCCTGGCCGGGCCTCAGCAGCCTGAGATTGCGACTCTTCCTCTTCTGCTCTTCTCTGGGCCATGACCAACTTTGTAGTCCCAAAGGGCCGTCCGCGTTTCGGTTTCTCGCTGACCCTAACGCCAACCAGCACAGACTGCTGCACGTGCTCTGTCGACTCGCCCGGAGCGGCAGCACGCGAACTTGATGCTCCACTTGATCGTTCAACTGTCTCAAGTTCTAAGTCTAGAATATCATCCCAATCGTTCCCAAACGACATGGTCAGTTGCCAGTTCGGTGAACCGGCTTCCTGAAAGCTGAGGCTCTACATCCAAATCTCGTGTATCGTGATCAACTACTATAGTTTAGTAGGGTGATGAAGGCTTTTATGGAACCTATATCCGCAGATAACACAGTAAGGACTAATGACTAATGACTTGGGCAATGGCGATATGATCGAAGCTCAATTCCTTTAAAGCTTTTCCTGGCAAATTTCACAGCTCTTTCTTGCACAATGCCTATGCCCATGTGGCCTATACTATGTAATGGGAGCAGCAGCTGGCGTCAATACAGACTTGACTGGACTGGACGAACTTATACTTCTTGCAACTCCGACACGGTACCATAAAGCCATAAACTTTACATTAACTCAGCTGCCCAGCTGAGCCCAGCTGCGCTGCATCGATCACAACCGACCGTCAAAGCACCGCTTCCCCTTCACTCCCTTCAGTCTTCACCCTTCAACTTTGAAACGAAAGCCCCGAAAGGCAGGAAGGGACTTCGACTCCATGCGAGGGGCTGCACCATGCTCTTAGGATACTTGTTATTAAACGGCCCTTACAAGTCTGAAATTTGAAAGCTCGGCACCAAAACTTCGACCAGCACGAAATACAGAGCTGAAGTCGCCTTTAAGAGGTGACGCCATGCTCTTGAAAACCTCGGCCGAATCCAACCGTCTTTCCCCTTTGGCCTCGCAACACTCTATGTCTCCACAAGCAAGAGTGGTCACTACCGCACCAGGTCTAGAACTGTTGCAACTGCAAAATTGAAATACCGCTCAAGTCGGGCTTTGGTTCAGAGTTCAGGTTCAGGAATGCAGTTTAAAGCTTCAGCTAACCCGGCTAACCGACGAAACCCACAGCCCCAACCCTGCAACCTTGGCGCGCCTCGGTCTGGATATGCTCAGCCAAAGGCTGGCATCCAGAAGGATCTTGGTGACATAGTAGCCACCGTGCTGGAAGTGTACGTCGCCGAACAGCTGCATGAAACTGGCGACAAATCGAAGCATTCGAGACCCCTCGCAACTACTACTGCCCACATCAGTCTACGGTCTGCAGTCTAAGTCTAGAGCCTAGAGTCTAAACTACATAGGTGTGGGCACGACGGGCACAGCTGTAGAGTAGAGAAAAAGAAGCCACGCCACAACTGGGGCCTGAAACCTGGATCCGGCCAATCCCTTACAATGCCTTGCAAAACAAGCAGCCCAGCAAGACTTCACGGCACCACATGCGGTAACCCGGTAATGAAACGTGCCATCCGTTCCCTGCATGGCTGTTTTGCCTATACTGTGACTGACTCAACAGCAAGCAGGGCCGATGTAAGTTAGTTGTTGGAATCTTGCACAAGACAGCTCAACGACCTACTGCACAAGTGTTGAACATGTAACAAGACTCTGACCCTGGCTTACGACGCAATGTGGCAACCTGGCCTCTCGAAGGGCGTCGTTGTGGTCGTTACGTCGATCGGAGCCAGGAATCCCATGACTTGCTCAAGCACGGCAACATGAGGTTCAAACAGTCGAAACATGTCGATGACACTGGACATGGTCACTTCGTAAGACGGGTGACTCTTCACATTGCCACTTGCAAACCGCTTGGCTCTGTACTTACTGAATGGATTGCAAGGCGATCCAGAAATCATCAAATCGCAGCCTTTGCACGCCTTCACGCTGCCGTGGCAGTAGTTGGCATCACGACCCTGGCTGGCACAGAACAGGCATGGCCCTGATGCTGCAAGATCTGTCTGAAGTTCCAACGTCTCGAACAGGTGCTGGATGCTTTCCGGATGATTCTCCTGCAAAAACCCTCTGAACTCCGCATTGCTCTCTGACGCTAAGGCGATCTTGAAGTCGAAGCGGAGGGCCTGCATGAACGGCAAGGTAGTGTTTGTTTGGTTTCGAGAAGTAGTGATGTAATGTAATGAAGCAGCTGGAACTGCACGAAATGCTGTATGGTGGTACTGATGTCACTGGTGGCCTCACTGGTGGCCGAGAAAGAAAGTTAAACAGGTGGTTACGGTTAGCTGGTTACCGGTTCTGCTCCTGCCCACTGTCGCAACTACGTGACTACTCACCTCTCCCACAGCAGTGAAGAAACTACCTGAGCAACTGTGTTCGGGGGGTTGGTGTTCAATGACAGCGGCCAGAAGCTACTGACAACAGCTGTAGGTCGTCACCATGTATCAAGCAAAGACACACACACACACACACACACACGCACACCGCACACACACACACACACACCGCACACACGCACACACGCACACACGCACACACACGCACACACCGCACACGCACACGCACACGCGCACGCA
>BGNK01004955.1:3443-14257 GCA_003297005.1 Symbiodinium sp. clade A Y106 | reverse complement strand
ACAAGGCTTCTTCTTCCTCTGCCGTAGTCGCGGGGACAGGCACTTCGGCCATGGCTTTACTTGGAACGCACTCAGCGCTCCGCTACCATGTGAAAACGCAGAGCTTTTGCACTCTTTTCTTGCTCCACGCTTGAGCCAAACACCGAAGTGTCCAGCAAAGTCTCGCAGAGTCTTGCGCTTGTGAATTCCGTCTCAACTTTGCTAAANGAGGAATCGCATGCAGACGTCCTACGGCTTCTCAGGACTTCTGTGCTTCAGCAAAACAAACACAAACTCTCACAGCCACTCTGCTCCAGCCTTGTACCTCACGACACGAGCGGAAGCGAAGGTCGGCGGTAACAGCTGCAGGCAAAGCTTCAGAGCAACACGCACTTCTTCATGGATGCTCGAATGCATCGTCAAGTGCTTCAAAGCTCATCCTATGCCAACGCAAACTACCAAAGCATGCCAAAACATGCCACCGCAATGTTCATGCTTGTCCATGCACAAAACTGTAAAGGTTTGTGAAAAACTCCGTTCAAGCAAAAGTTTCCTCAAGGAAGTGCGCAACTAGACTGTTGCTCGAGAGAGCCTAAGGGCAAACAAAAGGAGTCCTACTTTTCACAGATTGAGGGAACGTCCAGAAGCACCTGAAGACCTAATCAGACGGCATGCCGAACACATCGGCAATGGATCTGAGGTTGGTCATCAGTTCAGAGACAGTCTCCTTATGGTGGCACGTCACACCCGAAGAGTGGGCCAAGATGCAGCTCGAGCTGTCCAAACCCACAGGCCGCCAGTGCCGCCAGGAAGCATGCTCCTGGAGATTGACATTGTTGTTGCCCCTACTGGACAGGTGCATATTCCTGTTCCTGTCCGGACACTGACCGATCAGAAAATCACTGAGGGAGCAATGTGGTCAACCATTGCCAGCAACTGCGAGGGAGGGTGGGAGAGCGGGTTTGACCTGAAAAGCTCTCCTTCTGGCTGTATATGTCAATCTTTGAAGCTGCAATGTTAAGCTTCTCTTCTTTCTCGATGGCCTGAAGAAGCTATCAGGGCACGACAACAAACAAGAGCGCGGACACAGAATCAACGTAACCCGCTTCTCAGCACTTGGCTTTTTTCAGGTCATCCACCTGACATCGCTCACCAAAAGCGTGGAGAACCACTCATAAACACAGAAACGCACTGAGGCAATCGATTGAGTGGCGAAGCTAAGGTCGGCGTTGGCGAAGGCTCCTTTCACTTGGAACGCACTGCCCGTGGGCTAATTTTCCTTGCCATCCTCGAACTTCATTTGTGGCTCGGCAACTTTTCAAAAGAGATGCGAACAGAATAAACCACCCGTCTTGGAGAATGCACAGCTTTCGACAACAAGGACAACATATGAATGCACAACCGGTATCCTCCGAGGGCCTGGCCGTGAGCTGTTTGTCCTGCAAGTCGAAGGTCANCTTGGAGAATGCACAGCTTTCGACAACAAGGACAACATATGAATGCACAACCGGTATCCTCCGAGGGCCTGGCCGTGAGCTGTTTGTCCTGCAAGTCGAAGGTCATCGCTGCAAACATGGATTGACAGCAAAATTACAGACTCACTCCAGCAATCCCCCCACATCCCGCGCCCCCACCAAGCCCGGCCAAGAACTCCACCACAGGGATAACACTGCATGCACACACAACGCCGTCCTTCCGGGCCAGCTTCCGCACCCACACGGACGCGGAGGTTGTGCCTGCAGAGCCTTGCAGAACGCTAAATGTTTGTATCTCGTGATGGCCAATCAACTCCTACAACGGCTGACAGTGCGCAAGAGGCGGAGACAAAGCTAAGCCGCGCTCCAAGCAGAAAACAGCTTTAGCGACGGCTGCTGCAACGAACCCAAAACTACAATTTTGAAAACTGCCAAAAGGATGCTCAAACTGACGTCCACGCTGCTGTGAGCCATCAAAGCGTTCTTTTCAGAAGTCACCTTGCGCAACTGCTCCTGCAAGAGCAACTCTTTGACTTGAAGCAGGCTGCTCTTTTGGAACCAGTGGCAGTGAAGGCCGTTTACTGCACCCATACACTCGTGACCATCGTAGAAAAACATGGTGTTTCCCTGAGGAAAGTGTTGTCGGCGGGCTTCATCATGCAACCACAGCAAGCTCGGGCTGTGCAACTTACCATGCTTCTCCCAGCTTTGGGATGTGACTTCCACAAAGGCTCCGTTCTGCCCTTGTACCCCTCAGCTTGACTTTGCAGGACGGGAACTGGGTGAAGGAAGAAACGATGTCAGCAAGTCTGCGCGACACAACTGAGCCCAGCACTTGGTTTCGATGACTTTTCAGCTTAGGGGTTTTTTCCGTCGCCCCGCTCGCAGGTCAGATTGCTACGGGTTCACGCTGCCACAAAAGACGGACGATGTGTAAGTTGCACGCGTGTGCCTCACAGCAGCGCTGGAGTTTGAGCGCTGTGAGCTTGCATCCTCCCTGTCGTGTGAGCTTCTCGGCTGAGGTTGCAACAGCATTCACTGAGCTTTTTTTTGCGCTGCGGCTTTGCTTGACTTCCAGGATTAGCAGTCAGCAGCAGTTCAACGCTCACATTCCTTGAGCAGGCGACAGCGTTCAAGTTTTCAAGTCAAGCGGGCAGTGCAGCTGGTACAGGACTAGCGACAGGTGCCAGTGCTGGTCAAAATCAAGCGCACAGACGCGATCAATCCATTTGAAGATGTCCGCACGAAAGAGTGTTTGCATTGCCTTGCTCAGCCAGTACTCACCTGCCAGCATGATGTGGAACGCTTCAAGCATGACACTAATTTTTGTGCAGATGCATGTTGCCCCCGTTCTTCCAGGTTCACGCAGTGCTGTGCAAGCCCCCCCGGGTACCTCTAAAACCCCGGCGCCCGAACCCCAGAACCCTAACCCGACTAGGTTGCCCTGCGAGTGCATGTCCGTGAAGGGATTTGGCCAGTCAGTTGATTAATTAATTGTTCATGTTTTGTTTTCGGACCAGCCCAGGGCTTGTCATTCTTGTCGTTCCTGTTATTGCGCTCATGACTCATTCATTAATTATCTATGTTTTATTTTGGGGCTTGTCATTCTTGTCCTTCCTGTCATTGCCCGGGCGGCAGAAATGGCAGGTGTTTTGTACGTTTTTGGGCCGCCCAAGCCGAATAACGGGAATGACAGGAATGACAAGCCACGAGCTGGCCCGAAAACTCAAAAAAAATATATACATGATTAATTAGCCGTCCGGGTTTAGACCAAAGGCTGTCAATAGCCCGCATCAGGGTAATTAATCAATTGTTTATTTTTTGTTTTCCGACCGGTCTAAGGCTTGTCATTCTTGACATTCCTGTCAGTCCGGGCGGGGTTTGTGGCCGCTAAGCCGAATGACAGGAATGACAAGCCATGGGCTGGCCCGAAAATAAAAAATAAATGATCAACTAAGTAGCTCGTCCGGGCATAGACCAAAGGCTGTCAATAGCCCGCCGTCAGAGTAATTGTTTTTTATTTGTTTTGTGCTTTCGGGCCACCCCGGGGCTTGTCTCCTTCGGTCTGTACCCAACGAGCCAGTGAAAAAATTTTTAATTATTATTTTCGGGCCAGCCTGGGGCTTGTCATTTTTGTCATTCCTTCGGTCTGTACCCACGACGAGCCAATTAATTATTTATTCATTTATATTTTCGTGCCGGCCTGGGGCTTGTCATTTTTGTAATTTTTGTCATTCCTTCAGCCTGTATCCGGAGGAGCTCATTAATTGTTTTATTTAATTTTTTTTCGGGCCGGCCTGGGGCTTGTCATTTGAGTCATTTTTTGTCATTCCTTCGGTCTGTATCCGGACGAGCCAAAAAAACGTACAAAAACCGCCATTTCAGTCCGCTTCGGACAGTCACAAGAATGACAGGAGTGACAAGCTCCGGACTGGCCCGAAAATAAATAAATAATTAATTAATTGGCTCGTCTGCGTACAGACCGAAGGAATGACAAAAATGACAAAAATGACAAGCCCTAGGCCGGCCCGAAAATAAAAAATAAATAATTAATTATGTCTGGGTGCAGACCGAAGGAATGACAGGAATGACAAAAATGACAAGCCCCGGAGTGGCCCGAAAATAAAAAATAAACAAATAATTAATGAGCTCGTCCGGGTATAGACCAAAGGCTGCCATCATGCTGCCGTGGGCCCGGAATTAAAATACCGCAATTGCCTGGCCGCCAGTGGCACCGGTCGCCTCGTCAGCCGAGCCACGGGCTCCCCGGAGCCACGGGGCACCGAGCGCATGCTTCCGTGCTCGCACCAATCGGGTCGTAACTCGAAACGACTGGGGCTGGAATGGTGGAGGCCCGGAACGCCCCCGCCTCCTCAAGCCGCCGCTGACGGCTCCTTGTCAGCTCGTCGTTGCGCTTGAACTTTTGAGCATGATCCCGGTAGACCCTGAAACTCGCGGCCGGCATCGTTTCGACATCTTCCGGGGCCACCCTGACCGCCTGGTGTGGTCGGGCGTTATAGGCCTCCGCAGCCTTGTCCACATGGTCGCGCCTCGCGGGCCAGCCCGCCAGATCCTTCTGAATCGCCCGCTCCACCACTGCCGTCGCATTCCGATCCGTCGGGTCCTTCTGGCGGTGCACCGCGCCCCGGGCAGGGCCGCCTCAAGCCCCCGGAACTCGTTCCCCAGGTCTGTGGTGACGACATAATCGCCTTCCTCCTCAACCAGGTCGGGGATGATCTCCGCCACCGCTCGTGTCCGTTTGTCGGGCAATGCCTTCGTGGCCACCTCCCTCCTGAACACATCCGTGACCACCAGCCCGTATTTGTTGGCCCCCCTTGTGTTCTGGGAGAAACTCTTCCCCGGAGCAAGCTCCGGGCTTCGGTGCGAGGATCTGCCTGAATCTGCCTCGCCACGTCGCTGCGCAGGGCCCCTGGGGTCTCTCACGTTGAAGTCCCGGGCCAGCTGCTCCAGAAGCCCTAGCGCCTCCGCTTCCGCCAAAGGCAAGACAACAAGGCTTTCTTCGGGTTTTTTCGAAATTGAGGAACCAAGAAGCCCTTTTTTGGACGAGAACAGCACAAAAACCGGGCCGGTGTCACCCGACGCCCAGATTGGCGATTTATGACACCGTCCCCGCTTTCGAACCAAAACGCCCCCAAAACCGCATTCTTCCAGGGCCCGTGCTGATACGGAATCTGGAAGAATAGCCTTTTCGGGCTCAAAATGCCTTCTGATTCTTCCAGGCCGCCAGCTGACTGGAGCCCTGGAAGACTAGCCTTTTCGAGCCCCAAAACCGCATTTGTCCCAGGTGCGGGCCTGGTGCGGGCCTGGTGCGGAGGCTTACGCGGCAAGCCGAGCTGACCTAGTCCGAGTCATCCCCGCGATCCTGCTTCTTCTCCAGCTTCTTTACCTTTGCTGCATACCCTTGCAGACCTGCCAGAGCACCGCCGTCATGCGCTGGTAGTCCAGCGTCATGAGCTCTCGGTCCTCGAACTTCTTGAGCTCACAGGCTCTTGCCCAGGGCCCCGAGGCCTCGACCTGCTGGGCCACGAAGCCCACCTGGTTCGCCAAACCGTCGATTCTGTCATAGTACTGCGCCTCCGCCAATGCTCGCTTCCCATTGCCCGTCTTCTGCTCCCTGCACTGCATCGTCCCCACAGAGGAGGGCAAGCTCGCGGACCTCACCTGGGTCGACCTGCCCTGCGACCACTGCAAGGGCGTGCTGGATCGGCTGCCCTACGTCGGGAGAGCCTGGTACTCTGCCTACATGCTCGAGGCAGGGCTCGCCAAGTGGCAGCACTTCAAGTGGAGCCTGGACGCCGCAGCACACGCCGATCAGCAGTGTCTCGAACAGGTCCTGCAGCGCATGGAGGTGACGCAGGACAAGAAGATCGTGGAAGCTTTGCGGGAACACGGGGACACGGTGCACATCATCACCAAAACCCATGCGGCCGTGCAAAACGTGGGCCTGGGGCGCAGACGGCGGACCACTGGGTGTGGCGGAACGTGAGGAACGGGCACTGCAGCGCCGGTGGTCATAGAAGAGCTCACTCAGTTAGATACTCCGTTGTGGGCTGTGCTTGAGCATGAAGAAGATTCGCTTCCTGCTGCTCGGGGACTTCCGGCAGCTGCCCGCAGTCTTGGATAGCTTCGCCGGGGCGGAGGTCTGCAAGAGCCTAAAGCACAGCCACTGGCCGGAGGCTGGTGTCACGAGCTCTCGGAGCGCTGGCGCTTCGACGAGCAGATCTTCGAGTTCTTGACTTGGCTTCGAGTGGACGAAGTGGAGCAGGTCCCGCTGGCCGAAGCGGTGCGGGAGGCCCGGCGACGCTTCCCGAGCCGGGGGGAGCCCGACGTGAGCCTCGTCATCTCCCTAAGCGATCAGATCAACGAGCGGGAGAATCGCAGGCTCGCCCCAGCCGATGCCTTGCTGGTGGAGTACGAGGCTCGCGGTGCGGTGCCGACGAATGCGCCGGCCGGGGCTGCGGCTCATCGGAGCGGGCGGTAAGGTGCAGAAAAACACCTTCCTGACTGTGGAAGCGGCGGAGGAGGACGTCGGAGAGCGGCCAGTCCTTCGCGGGCCCGGAGCTGCTGAAGCACACCAGGCTTTGCAGCGCCATCACCTACGCTTCGGTCCAGGGACTGACTTTGAGAGGGCGGGTCTGGCTGTACGATGTGGAGAGTCCGCACTTCACGCTCAAGCATCTCTACATGGGCTGCTCCCGGGCCACCAATTCGGAGCTTTTGAGTGTGCTTTGAGAGNTTGAGAGGGCGGGTCTGGCTGTACGATGTGGAGAGTCCGCACTTCACGCTCAAGCATCTCTACATGGGCTGCTCCCGGGCCACCAATTCGGAGCTTTTGAGTGTGCTTTGAGAGTGTTATAAACCCATAACACGTGAATATCAGAGCCTTTGAGTGCTTTGAGAGGGTGTTGTAAGCCCACAACACATGTTACAAATCCGTAACCTATGTTTTGACTTCAACTTGAGCGCCTTTTGTGCCGGTGCCAGCATTCGTCAGATTTGACGAGTCGTGGCACCGGCCTGTTTTCGGATCAAATTGAGCGTTTTTTTGTGGCGGTGTCAGCATTCGCCAGATCTGGCGAGTTGTGACACCGGCCCGTTTTTTCGATCAAATTGAGCTTTTTGAACTACTTCAGCCGTCCTCGGCTCGGCGGACCGATGAAGTACTTTTTTTGTGTCAAATCGAGCGTTTTTTGTCGGGATGCCAAACCGGGCGACACCCGGAATGAAACCGGGCGACACCCGGGATGAAACCGGGCGACACCCGGGATGAAACCGGGCGACACCCGGGATGGAACCGAGTGCTTGGAATCGAAGAAATGGCCACTTTGAGAGGGACTAGTAGCCGACCGGTCCACTCCTTCGGTCTGTACCCGGACGAGCTAATTAATTAATTAATTATTTATTTTTTATTTTCGGGCAGGCCCGGGGCTTGTCATTTCTGTCATTTTTGTCATTCCTTCGGTCTATACCCGGAGGAGCCAATTAATTAATGATTTATTTTTTATTTTCGGGCCGGCCTGGGGCTTGTCATTTTTGGCATTCCTTTGCCCTGTACCCAGACGAGCCAATTTAAGTATTTGCGCTCTCTCTGGGGAGAGTGTTCCCAGTCTGTGTTCTGTGTCAGCTACAGGCCCTGTTTCGAGAGATGCCCAAGAATTTGGTATTTCATAGGCCTGCAGATTTTAGGGCTTCGAGGTGCCAGGACGTGCAATCTTTGGGGCGCCAAAGTGTTTGCAAACCGGGCGTATGCTGGCTTCGGAGCTACTCGGGAATGTGAGAGGCTAGGAAGGCCTGCGAGGTACTAGGAAGCAATTCGGAGCAGTGTGTCATTTCGTGACACACTGGTTACTGGGAGCTGCTAATAAGCTATTTGCAGGCCTGCGAGTGGCCAGGAAGCGATTTGTGGGCCTGCGAGCTACAAGGGGTGGCCTGCGAGCAGCTAAGAAGCGATTTGTGGGCCTGCGAGCCACTAAGTGGCCTGCGAGCTACTAGGGAGCGTTTTGTGGGCCTCCGAGTAGCTAGGCTGCGAGCTACTAGGAGGCGTTTTGTGGGCCTGCGAGTAGCTAGGAATGGCCTGCGAGCTACTAGGAAGCGCTTTGTGGGCCTGCGAGTAGCTAGGAGTGGCCTGCGAGCTACTAGGAAGGCGTTTTGTGGGCCTGCGAGTAGCTAGGAAGCCACTCGGAAGTGCTGCGAGCTATTCGGAGGCCTCAGAAGCCTGCGAGTGCTGGTTTGCGAGTCGCAGGCCTACGAAGTTGCTGGCTGGGGGCCCCCTTAAAGCCGTCTGGAGGCTCTTTGCAAGCACTTTTGAGCCCCAGAGATTGCTTGAGCTCCGGCGCGCNTGCGAGTCGCAGGCCTACGAAGTTGCTGGCTGGGGGCCCCCTTAAAGCCGTCTGGAGGCTCTTTGCAAGCACTTTTGAGCCCCAGAGATTGCTTGAGCTCCGGCGCGCACGTTGCAGAATCGACAGGCCTGCGAAGTGCCGAATTCTGACCTATGTCTCGAAACGAGGCCTGTAGCCAACACAGGATGTGGAACTGGAACACCCTCCCCAGAGAGAGGCTCTGCAACCGAGCCATAAGAACGCGTGCGCAGTGCTGGCATGGGCGGTGAGACCGCACCACCGTGCCAGCTGCTGCTGCCAGCCTGATAAATGGGCCGTCACTGATAAAGCGTCGGACTTGAAATGTTGGCACAAGGGTAGCATTGGTGTTCAGTGCACGGCACACGAACGAAGTAAATCTGACAGCTGTGTATTGACGAGCATAAGCGCCACTTTTGTCGACGATCTCCTCTTAAGCAATGTAGATTTGCTCTGATTGTCTGTTTGCTGCAGTATGATGTCTGGTGCCAAGCAGCAAAAAACCCTTCCAGTTCTTGTGAAAATCTGAGATCCTTGAGGACTCATCTTTGTCTGTCCGAGTGTTTTGGTTCAAAGGAAGCAACAACCAAGACAACTTGAAACGACGTAGTTTTGATGCATGTTTTGCTGTAGCATGAGCATGTTTCACTGCATGGCATGTTTTGGCATCAANAGGAAGCAACAACCAAGACAACTTGAAACGACGTAGTTTTGATGCATGTTTTGCTGTAGCATGAGCATGTTTCACTGCATGGCATGTTTTGGCATCAAGTCTTACTCGCCGAAGCCTTCTACCCAAAGGGACGAGCAATCAAGCACACTACATAAGAAGCAGTGCACAGGATGCACTTTGATTGGCGAGCCGTGGGTGCCCTAGCATCCTGAGCAGAAGACATCCGTGGCAACATGAAAAGGCCAGTGCCAGTTTACAAGCTTCTTGTTCCTGGCGATCGCTCATGCCAGTGGCAGCAGGGATTTCTTAGGGCAATTGCACCCTGATCCTCAGCCGTCTGTCACTCAGACAACATGTCAGCTGAGAGCGTGGAAAGAATTGATTGGGATGACGACATGTCGTCATGGAGCTCTGCCTTCGATCCCTTGCTCCCGCCTCCAGAGTCGCCCAAGAGAAAGCAGAAGACTAGGAAGAAGAAGGCGAAGAAGAAGAAGAAAAAGAGCAGGAGAAGGACCGAGCCAAGAAGGCCCGCAAGAAGAGGCAACGCACCTCTTCCAGTCAGCATGGGGCCGAGTAGATGCCCCAAGAGAGCTCATCCAGGGACCAAGCCCCCGAACTTGAAGTGGCCGCACCCTCCACTCCGCCCGAAGACCAAGGTCGCTGGATCTTTCAGNCATGGGGCCGAGTAGATGCCCCAAGAGAGCTCATCCAGGGACCAAGCCCCCGAACTTGAAGTGGCCGCACCCTCCACTCCGCCCGAAGACCAAGGTCGCTGGATCTTTCAGGTGGTGAGAGCAGAGCTGCGATGTCGATGCCACTTCGTCTTGCGATGCTCGGACTTGTTCAGGGATGAGCGCGGCACCAAGCACTACCGTTCGTGTCTCCAGCCCTCCTGAGTTGAGTTGACGCCCCCAGGGCATAGCACGCGACAACGATCGACGTTCACCAGGACTTTCAGCGCCAATCTCAGGATTTCCTCAGCAGAGGGCACGCAAGCAAAGCGCGTGAAGCTTCCAAGTCACGGCAGTTTTTGTCTCTAACAAAGAAACTCCCTCAGAGAGAGGGTCACGATGCGGGGAGATCCGCGGTGAAAGCAGCGTCTTGCCAAGTTGATTTATGTGACCTCCCAAGGTTCCCAGCTGGCAGTGGAAGCTTGAACTTATTTTGGAAAGTTTTGCACAGCCTTGTTTTGCATGTCACGTGAGTGCGTTTTCTTTTGGCATGGTGAAAGCATGGATCGAAACCATTCTGCATGTTTTCGAAACCCCTTTNCACGTGAGTGCGTTTTCTTTTGGCATGGTGAAAGCATGGATCGAAACCATTCTGCATGTTTTCGAAACCCCTTTTTGTTGGTCGGTCGGTCGGTCGGTCCGCCTTTCGATCGTACCGTCTGGACTCGGAGTGAGCTTTGTGGACGCTTGGAGTGTTTGTAAAGTGACTCAAGCCTGTATGCTTTCGCCAGAGCCACAGCGGGATGCCTAAGAGGCATCAGGAGCCAGTTCTAGTGTTTAGAGAGCTGAAGCCCAAGTTCGCTGTTAGTGCTCACCAGCTGTGAAGTGTTTCAAGTCCNATGGCCCAAGTGGTGTAGCAGCGAGAGACCGCTCTCCGAGAGGGAGGAGCCGAGACTCGAGTGCGAGAGCTAGCGGTCTGAGCTCTAGCCTCTCTACGAGGTCAGTTTCCGCACCACGACTGCGTGCGAGAAGTGTGCCAGCCCCTAGCTCTCCCACTGCTCACCGCCCCGGAGTAGACCTGAGGCCTTTAGCCTCTGCAGGCCAGACTCCAACAGCGCAGCAGACGCAGTACTTCAGT
>BGNK01004954.1:29844-45988 GCA_003297005.1 Symbiodinium sp. clade A Y106 | reverse complement strand
AACGATGTTGTGGCTTGTAGCCTCTTCGCGGGGCCACTCGATCGTATGCGGTATGGCTTGTACAGAGAAGTCTGCTCATCGTTAGCAGCCGAGCGTAAATCGCTTGCTTTTCACGTGTCGGACGCAAGATTGAGGACCCTCATCTGCGTGCAAAGTCAAAAGTTCGAAGAAGCACTGGCTTTCAGTCAACCCATCGGCTCGTGGGATACTTCCTCAGTAACTGACATGAGTTTCATGTTCAGTCAAGGCGACAGGGACTGGTTCTACGGGGGGGAAGACCACAGCTACGAGTATGGCTACAGCTACGGCCTAAGCGGCTATGGTTTTGCAAGTTATGGTTTCAATCAGCCCATCGGTTCATGGAACACTGCGTCCGTCACCAACATGAGTGGGATGTTCAGAGGCGCACATGAGTTCAATCAGCCAATCGATACTTGGGACACGTCTTCAGTGGCTGACATGAGCCGCATGTGCTGACGCGCGTCGCGCGAGGCCGACATACCTCGGCCGCTTCAGGGCCCTCGCCTTGTCGATCACGCTCACACCGAGAGCCTTGCCTCTCTTCCTCGCCTTCGTTCGGAGGTGGGCGGCAAATTGGGCCCGCTTGCTCCTTCGACTTTGGACTTGGAGCCTTCCCTCACGTCACGATCGGTATGGCGCCTTGCCTTCTCTTCTGTACCAGCCGCCTCCTATGGATTTCGACTCCTCCCTTGGATTTCCTGGCGAAGGCCCAGTCCCACCGGTTCCCTTCAGGGTTGGGATCTTGTTGTTTTGGGCTGGCTTCGGCTTTGGTTCTAGTTTCGCTGCGCCACTCGGCCATGGAAACCTCGACCCCAGAAACAAAGGCGACCAGCTGCGCCAGGAGCTCCGACGGGACAAACCCCTCCCGGAAGGGCGGCCTGTCGAGAAGAGTACCCAAACGCTGAGGGACACGCTGTGGAGGATGCCTCTGGAGTGGGGCAGGGATCAGGGTATACCACACGATTTCTGTGAGTCCTGTGGCATCCCTGATGCCGATGATGTCAACGCCATACTGGTTCGCTACGGGCGAGCGCTTTACAACGCAGGTCGTCCCTACAACTACTACACTGACACAGTTAATGCCCTCTCCTCGAGGCACCCTAAGCTACGACGGCTGTTGCAACCTGCCTGGGATGTGGCTTTTCAGTGGCAGCGTTATGAACCGCACATACATCATCAGGCGATGCCTTGGCAGGTGCTTTTGGCTTTCCTCACTTCGGCCCTACTTTGGGGCTGGCTGGAGGTTGCCAGCGTGCTCGCGCTCGCTCGGGGAGGCCTGGCCAGAATCGGAGAGATCTTCGCTGCCTCCAGGTCGTTGACCAGACAGTCGACTATATACTGATGTCGGTGAAAGAGCCGAAAACGCGGTTCGCGCCACCAGGCGATACGGGTTGACCAGCCTCAACTCATGAGGACCATCGAGCTTGCTTTTAAGCTTAAGAGCCCGATGCAGAAGCTATGGCCTATGTCCCCTGGCACCTTTCGCCAGCGATTCGGAAAAATCGCTGCAGCCTTCGGACTGGACAAGATCCCTGGCCATATCTTGAAGCCTCTTGATTGGGGCTCGCTTCGAGCGGGTGGTGCGACGTGGCTCTTACAGACAACAGAGAATGGGGAACTTGTCAGGAGGCGGGGCAGATGGCTAAATCAGAAGATTATGGAGATCTACGTGCAGGAGGTTTCCTCGATCCTTTTCCTGCCTCGTCTGCCCACTGCTACGGCACAGCGCCTCCTGGACACGATGCGCCTGTTCCCGGATATGCTCGCTGCAGCTGAATATTTTCACCAGCAGGGATATCCAATAACAACATGGTTCACTTTGGTTTCATGGTTCTGCCTCCGGTCGAGCTTCTAGCCTGGTACAGTTGGGTTAGATGGGGTAGGCATGCACTTAGTGGATCGCTTGTACCACTTGTTTCGGAGCTGCGGCAAAACAGTGGTGCAGCGACTTGTGCAGCATTTGAGTGGGAAGCCTTGTACAGTAAGGCTGAGCATGTGAAATGCATGTACTGGCTGAAGCATTCCCGCCCGCCTCTCCCGCCGCCCGTAGGCAACCACTTAGCGGATCGCTTGTACCACTTGTTTCGGAGCTGCGGCAAAACAGTGGTGCAACGACTTGTGCAGCATTTGAGTGGGAAGCCTTATATAGGGTTTAGGTTTTGGGAGTTTCCGAAAATTAGGGGTACCTTATTTGGGGGTCCCTAAAATAAGGATCCTACTATTTAGGGTACTATATTCCCATATAGAACCCAACAGAACGCTGTGGAACCCTAAACCCTATAGAACTTTGATAAGAACCCCGATATCAAGCCCATAAACCACGAGAAACTCAGAGCTCCGCTTGAAACGGCATATAAATGCCTTTTGAGCTCTCAACCACACCTTGAAGCTTACAAGACCCTTCAAGAGCCTTAAAACATCCCTTCAAGACTCTATTCACAATGTACAAAACGTGCTTGTGAACCTAGGTTGGAGGTTGACAAACAGCAATCCCCTAAAGCCTAAACCCGAAACCCCAAACGCGTGACCCTTGTAATCCCAGGTTGGAGATTGACAAGGAGCAGTCAACTGAGGTGCTCGGTTGGTTGCTGCTCTTCGCTGTGCTGGGCCCGTTACTGGCTGCCGGGTCTTGTTCCAGCTTTGCGGGGCTTTTTGGGGCTTGGGGGGGCTGTATAAGGGATTTCATAGAGGCTTGCTTGTCTAGGCATTTTTTGGGAAGGAACTGCATTTCGGGCATTCAGAGTGTAAGAAGGAACTTTGCATTAAACCCTAAAGCCTAAACCATATTATGGTAACTTAGAGCTCATCCAGAGACGGAGGGAGCTACCAGAACTAACTCGCCCTAGACCATAAACAATGTTCAGTATACTTGTCATTATTAGTGTTATGACTATGGTTATGATGAGTATGGCTAAAATTCCTTACCATTACTATTAGTATTATGTCTGCTTGGCGTTCTTCTGGTTGGCTCTTAGGACTTAAACTTTTTGGGTTCATGTGTGAGCTATAATAAGAAGCCGAAAAGTTTAATTTTTTAAGGGGTTCAGAACCCTTGAAAGGAACCCTATTCTAGTTATTTACTATAAATCCCTATCAGGGTAACTCAAACCTTAAACCCTAAACCCTTCAAGGAACCCATATAGATCCCTTAAAGGAACCCTTATGGACCCCTTTAAAGGAACCCTATTCTAATTCGAAGAACCGAGGTTGGCCTCGGTGCTGTGGGTTTCGCGGTGTTTCGCCATTTCAGCCCACGGGCGATGTTTGGCATCTTCCTCTGCCACCACAAGGGAGGGGCCGGAAGCCTGTGCCGGGGCCCATCATAGGGATCTATAAGGGCTCGTTTTAAGGGATCTATATTGGCTCCCTTTAAGGGCGGATAAGAGGGATCTATAGTAAATCGTATGGTTTCCTTATCATAGTGACGTGACTTAAATCCCTTTCACAAGAACCCAGGTGCCGTCTTCTGAAGCTGCTTATTGCCAGGAACAGCCCCGTAAAGGTTTTCCTGGACTCAGATCAGCTCGAGGAGTTGGATCTCATTTTTCATACCGTGCGTTCCTGGGTTCTTGTTAAGGAACTTAATTTAAGGGGATTAGGGATTAGGGTTTAGGTTTAAGTTACCGTAATAAGGAAGCCATATTATTTGTTATAGATCCCTAGTATAGTACCTTAAGTTAAACCCCTTAACAAGAACTTAGGTTCCATGACAAAGAGTGTGGTCGCGGTTCAGACCCCCGAGTTGCTCAAGCGCATGTGGTGTGCTGGGGAGCCTCTGCACCATGGATTCTGGAGATTTTACGTTTGACTCCTGCGACCTCCCTACACTCAGACTCCCGAAACCCTAAAGCCTGAACTTGGGTTTTGAAGTGTAACGTCCCCATGAAAGCTGAAGCTTAAAGAGTTGCTGATGAACCGGACAGCCAAGGAGCTCGTGACTGCCTACAAGAACAAAGTCACGACCGTTCCTTTGATCTGCGATGGCTTCTGACTAGCTGAATGAGTACACTTTACATTGTTTAGGTTAAATATTATCCCTTGTAGGACCAACAGTGTACACCTTTTTTGTGCTTATGAACTCAGCAACTGAGGCTTCATGTCAATCACGGACGAAGATTTGGAGACTAGGTAACGGTGTTGGCTTTTTTGGTTGAGGCTAGCAGAGCCTAGCCCCCTACTCATACCATCGACCCTGGCCCCGAACCCTAGAACCCTAAACCCCCAACCCCCAACCCCCAACCCTAAACCCTAAACTCAAAAACCCTAAACCCCAGCTCCACATAAACTTTTGGGGATCTGTTGAAGTCGACCCTAAACCCTAAACCTAAAGATGCCCAGGAGTTGATTCCGGAGGTTTGGACAGCACAGCAGAAGCAAATCCTGGCTAATTATGGCATCACCATGGATGACGTAAAGAAGGCATTTTCCTATTATTGTTGTGATTATTGTGATTGTTATTATTATTGTTGTTTCTAGTTTTTGTATTGGTATCTGTTTGAATTATTGCTATCATTTTGCTGGTGATCATTGTTATTATTGGTATTCTTCTTCTCATTCTTATTATGACAACTGTTGTTACGATTGTTTGTAGTGCCAGTATTACTGCTATTGTTATTCTGTGAAGAAGGCGTACGTCTGGCTCCGTGACGATGTGGCGGCGCTGCATCTCAGCCGCTTTGGCTCCTCTGAGAAGCGGGAAGAATTGGTCATAGAGATGCTGAAGCGGTGCAACGTGTCCATGAATGTTTTTGGAGCCGCCGGCAGCTCGAGCCCATCACACACGAAGGCTCTGTGAATTATGGTGCCGTTGCAGTACCCTTAAAGGAACACGATTCTGGAACCTTCTAGTTCCTTTACTAGAAACTTAAACCATAAACCCTAAACCTTTAACCCTAGACCCTGATCCCTTAAAGGAACCCCCTATGAAGGCGCGGATTCTTATTACGGGCTCCGTTACCGATGCGGAGGCTCTTGCGACCTGCGAAGTTTTTCAGATTCTGGTGCAGACGCATCTTCGTACAGAATCTGGGTTCTTGTTAAGGGATCGAGGGTTTAGGGTTTAGGTTTAAGTTATCATAATAAAGAAAAACGTATTATTGACTATCGACTTCTTTGGTGGTAACTTAAGTTAAACTCCTTCACAAGAACCCAGGAATGTGTTCTGGTTCGGTCGGATAAAGAAATGATGGCCTACAAGCCCTGGGCCTACTACTTCGTCGTCCTCTTCTCCAGGGGAATGCTCCGGGATCCTCGCTTTGCCCAGATCCTTTTGCAGACTGGCGCCGGGACGGAGGAGGAGGAAGAGGAACCCAGTGCAAGGCACCTTGACCCTAAACACTCCAAAAAAGAAAAAATAGAAATTGCTTGTCGTTGCCTGCGTTGAACCCCCTAAACCGTCAGTTTCAAGCTCCCAGGCCAGCCCACCCAGCCTGCCAAACCCCCAGCAGCTCAGCCCAGTTCCCAAAACATAAAAATCAGTCAGAAGACCCCGTCCCGAGCTCCAAGTTCAAAAAAGAAACCCTGTCAAAGCTTTCACCCCCAGCCCCGCAGCCCACACACCCGAACCCCCCAGCCCCCGTCCCAGCCACCAGCCCAGTTCCCATAACATACAAGCAGTTGGAAAACCCAGCCCCACATCCCAGTCCAGCCCAGCCTCCCGGCTCACCAACTCAAAAACCAAGTCCAAAAGGGAAACCTGTCAAAACTTTCGCTCAAAACGTTTCGCTGAAAACTTTCGCTCCAAACTTGTTGACACCCAAACCCTTAACAATTTCTATAAAACTCTAATCCTAAACCCTAAACACTAAAACTCTAACCTGATACCCTAAGCACTAAAACTCTAACCTGTAAAACCCTAGACCTTAATCTCGAAACCTTAAACCCTAAACCCTAACTCTAAACCTTAAACCCTCAACCCTGAACTCTAAACCTTAAACCCTAAACCCTAATCTCCAACTTTAAACCCTAAACCCTAAACTCTAAACCTTAAACCCTAAACCCTAAACTCTCAAGAAAGAAATAAATAGAAATTGCTTGTCGTTGCTGGTGTTGAGCCCCCGAAACCGTCAATTTCAAGCCCAACCCAGCCCAGAACCAGGTTCCAGGCACAAACCCAAAATTCAAATCAGTCTCCGGGCTTCCAGTCGCAAGACTCCTCCCCCGCCCCACCCCTCCGCCAGCCCCAGCCCAGTCCCACACACCAGCCCAGCCCCAGCCACAGCCGTCAATTAGAACCAGGTTCCAGCAGCACGACCNCCAGCCCAGCCCAGCCCACCTGCATTCCCAAAACACGGTTCGCAAAAAAAACGTTTCGGTCAAAACTTTCGGTCAAAACGTTTCGGTCAAAACTTTCGGTCAAAACTTATTGGCACCCAAACCCTTAACAATTTCTATAAACCTTAAACCCAAAACCCTAAACTCTAACCTTAAACCCTAAACCTCAAGCCCCAAATCCCCAAGGCACCTCGAGATTGTGACCGTGTCGGCGGACGCAGGATTCGAGTTCCCAGGTGCCGAGTTCTACAAGGAGCTTGAGGCGAAACTGTCGCCTGGGTCCTGTCGGGTGTAGGGTTCCTTTAAGGGATCCTTTAAGGGTTCCTTTAAGGGATCCTTTAAGGGTTCCTTTAAGGGATCCTTTAAGGGTTCCTTTAAGGGATCTATCAGGGATTTAAGAAGGGTACTATGGGGTTTAGGGTTTTAGGGTTTTAGGGTTAAGGGATCCTTTAAGCGATCTATACGGGTACTATAGGGTTACGGGTTAAGTGTTGAAGAGCGAAGGGTTAAGGGTTCAAGATTTAGGGTTTGAGGTTCAGGGTTCAGGGTTTAGGGTTGAGGGTTCAGGGTTTCGGCTTGAGGGTTTAGGGTTAGGGTTTCGAGTTAAGGGTTCGGGTTTAGGCTTCGGGGTTGAGGGTTAGGGGTTTAAGGGGGTTTAAGGTTTCGGGTTCAGAGTTTTCTGAACCTTTGAGGCCTAAAGCCCTACAGCCCCGGTGCCTTAAGCTCCGAAGCCCGAAATCCTTAACCTGTCAGGCCCTTACAGAAATGCTTGCAGCCCCTTTAACAGAAACGTTGAAGGAACCCTAAAGCCCTTAAGCTTTAGAGCCCTTATACAAATCCAAATCCTTGCGGTCCCTGAAAGAATCGCAAAAGGAAGCACAAAAAACCCACACGCTAAACCCTAAATCTTAAAGCCTTCTCAAACCCAAGCCCTAAAGCCTTCTCCCTCTTAAACCCTGAACAAACCCTAAACCCTAAACCCCTAAACCCCTCTAAAACACCCGACCAGGTGAATGGTTTGGGTTGGGATGGCCTTGGGCCCGAAATCGGGCCCCAGCTCTCCAAGGCGTATCGACTAAACATGTGCTCTTTGATTTGCTTCTGACTTTTTTGAGCTGTTTCGTTTAACCATTGTTTTTCATCTATCGCTGTTTGGGCTTACCGCATTTCTTTGTCTTTTCCTTTCGTTCCCTAAACCCTAAACCCTAAACGCTTTTTGTTGTTGAAAGTTGCGCTCCGAGGCTTACCGCTCGCTTCTCAACGTCCTGGCCCTGCCTTTGTCGCCCATGGGCTCTGAGGGCCTGCTGGAGAGGCAGAGCCTAGGTCCCACTTCAGGGGCTTTCAGGGGCTTTAGGGGGGTTTAGGGTTTAGGGAGTTGAGGGTTTAGGGGGTTGAGGGTTTAGAGGTTTACAGGGTTTGAGGGTTTAGAGGGTTTAGGGGGTTGAGGGGGTTTAGAGGGTTTAGAGGGTTTAGGGGGTTTAGGGTTTAGGGTTAAGGCAGACCCCTGGAGGGTTCCTTGAAGGGTCTCCGAGGCTCCAGCACGTTGCAATTAAGGAATATACCTGAGGTCCTTACAAAGATCCTCCCTTAAATCTAATATTATATACTTCTTACAATTAAGGGGTTCTAGAGTTTCTGGGTTTCTGTAACGGTCTAGGAAAGAGATGTTGCGTTGTGCGGTTTGGTGTTTCTGGGTCCCCTGTACTAGCCCATGAGCTGCACTTCATATATTGGGGTTTCCTTGTGAAAACTGAACAGCTGGAGTTGCCAAGGGTAACCCCTGACTTCTTCATGAAAGTCCTGCAATGATACCCTTTGAAGCACTCAAAACCACACGCAACCCTAACTAGGTTCCTTAGTAGGAATGAGGGTACCCTTATTATTGAGGGGTTGCTAGGGAACCTAGCTAATTATTATGGGGGTACTATAACCCTAAACCCTCAACCCTAAACCCTAAACCCTGTGAAATAAAACCGTAAAACCCTAAAGCCCTAAACCCTAAACCCTATAGTACCCTTACAGATCCCTTATAGATCCCTTAAAGGAACCCTTGAAGGAACCCTTAAAGGGGGGATATTGGGAGATCCCAGGACCTCCGAGATCTCCCGGCGATTCCGCCGCTACAAAGACCACGACGCGGGACAGGCCTTAGACGAGGCGGACGCGGTTTTTTTGGTTTTCTGGGGGGGATTGAGGGTCTTTAGGGGGTTCAGGGTTTAGGGTCTTCAGGGCTTCTAGGGTCTTTAGGGGGTTTAGGGTTTAGGGTCTTCAGGGTCTTCAGGGTCTTTAGGGGCTTCAGGGTTTAGGGTCTTCAGGGCCTTTAGGGTCTTTAGGGGGTTTAGGGTTTAGGGTCTTCAGGGCTTCTGGGGTCTTTAGGGGGTTTAGGGTTTAGGGTCTTCAGGGTCTTTAGGGGCTTCAGGGTTTAGGGTCTTCAGGGCCTTTAGGGTCTTTAGGGGGTTTAGGGTTTAGGATCTTCAGGGCTTCTAGGGTCTTTAGGGGGTTTAGGGTTTAGGGTTTAGGGTCTTCAGGGTCTTTAGGGGCTTCAGGGTTTAGGGTCTTCAGGGCCTTTAGGGTCTTTAGGGGGTTTAGGGTATAGGGTCTTCAGTCTTTAGGGGGTTTAGGGTTTAGGGTCTTCAGGGTCTTTAGGGGCTTCAGGGTTTAGGGTCTTCAGGGCCTTTAGGGTCTTTAGGGGGTTTAGGGTTTAGGGTCTTCAGGGCCTTTAGGGTCTTTAGGGGGTTTGGGGTTTAGGGTTTAGCGTACAAGGGCTCTGAAAGAGTTACCAGAAGTGCTTAGACTCTTGTGGTGTTTAAAAAAGGCTTTTAGGTCAAAACGAGGGTTACCACTTTTTAAAGAGTTCTCATCGGCAGAGACTCTACCATCCTTAACTCATGAGTACTTAGTAGCTGAGTGGATACACTTTACACTTTTTGGGATAATATTGCCCACTATAAAGCTAAAAGTGTACATTTTTTGGGGCTTATGAACTCAGCAACTAAGATTCATTAATGCACTCCTTACGTTCAAGGTTTCGGAGTCACCCTCTGAGACTCCTTGGAATGTCGAACCCTCTCAGGCCGTAAGGGTTTACGGTTGAGGGTGTAGGGTTACTTGAAGGGGCAGGGGACTTAGTAAGTAGGTTACAAGTAGAGTTATAAGTGCCCTAAATGGAGTTACCCTAATTATAACCCTACTTATAACCAACTTACTAAGNGGCAGGGGACTTAGTAAGTAGGTTACAAGTAGAGTTATAAGTGCCCTAAATGGAGTTACCCTAATTATAACCCTACTTATAACCAACTTACTAAGTCCCCGGCCCCTTCAAGTAAATTCAACTAAGCTGAATCAACCTTCAACCTGGAACTCTGAGGGTTTAGGGTATACGACAGAGAGACCCAAGACCTGATGGTAGCGCTATAAAGCTCTTCTGAGCCCTTATACTGTAGACTTTCCCGGAGAGTTGAGGGGAACCAGAGAACTTGATCCCTTAAAGGGTTTCCTGTAAAGTCCCCTTTAGTAGTATGGGGATTTACTTGTCAGATCCTTCCGAAATCTGGGTTAACCCTAAACCCTAAACCAAAACCCTGAATCCTGAATCCTGAACCCTAAACCCTAAACCCTAAACCTTAAGGCAGACGACGAGCAGATCAATGGAGAAGGGGTCAGTTCCCGTCTCTCGACGAAGCTGGCGGCGGAGGCGGAAGAGGCGCTGAGTGCCCTCGCCTTCGAAACTGGGTCGCTACATTTTAGGGTTTTTGGCTGCAGGGGTTTAGTCTTTAGGCTTTTTTCTTTCGGGTATAGGTTGCTAGGGTTTTGGTGTAAAGGTTTTGTTTTTTTGTCTTCTGTGTCCCTTCTATTGTATAAGCTATCGCAGCAAAGCTACACATGTTTTGTGGGGTTCCTATGAAAACAAAACTGACACAAAGAAGCATATACTTTACCACAAGCCCTCAACCCTAAAAACCCTAAGCCCAGTGAAGTACATACTTTTCCGGCGGGTTGCTGAACAACCCAGGAGAGCGAGAGCTCGCGAATGCCGTCGAAGGAGGTGGCGAAGACGCCGCGATCAACTGTGTCCAGCGAGGACGCCGGGAGTGTAGCAGTTTAGGGGTAAGGGGTTTAGGGGTTTGGGGTCTAGGGTTTCGGATTCGGGGCCTCAACACCCTAAACCCCGAAAGCCCAAACCCCAAGCCCCGAACCCCAAATCTTAAACGCCAAACCCCTGAACCCGAGGGCTTTAGGGTTTAGCGTTTCGATGAAGTCTGTCCAGCGAGGACGCCGGGATCATGAGATCCCATGATGGAGTCGTGGTCTCCCAGGTGTTGTGAATGACCTGAGTTCTCAGAGACTCTACAGTCCCCGAAGGGTTTAGGGTTTTGGGTTTAGGGTTTGGGCACCCAATCCTAGCCCATGCTGAAAAGGGTTTAGGGTTTGGGGTATCGGGCTTTGAAAGGTGATCCCTGGTACGATTTGTGATATATTCCTCAAGTAAGGGTTTTGGAGTCTCTGAGTTGTCATAGACATGCGAAAATGATGTGTCTCTTCGAGCCGCTTAAAGTGGCCAGCGAAGCAAAGAGAGCTTTCGGATGGGCAGCAGGTGGAGTGTTGGGAATGTGCCGCATTAATTGCCGGCACAGGCATCCACCACTGCCATGTATCAGTTCAAGATTCGACGCGACGGAGCTACTGCCCTTCTTCAACGAAAAAGCTGACTTCAAGAGCCTGCGCCGTGTGGCAGACCTAAGCCCTAAACCCCAAACCCTAAAACCCTAAACCCTAAAACCCTAAAACCCTAAACCCAAAACCCTAAGTTCCTAAACCCAAAACCCTAAAACCCTAACCCCTAACATTTGGTCAGCGCATCCTGGCGTCGAAGTCGTCAGACCCAAGCCCTAAACTGCAGACCTTCCCACCTCCCTTTTCATGAAGGAACATACCCAGAGACTCCAATATCCCTTGATTAAGGAATATACCTTAAAATTATACTACGATCCCTGATCTGATTTAAGGAATATTCCTTACTTAAGGTATGTTGGAGTCTCTGGGTACCTGAAATTAAAAACGGGATCCGACTATATTTAAAGGGTATTTTCCTTATTTCCCCTATGGAACAAACCCCAAAAGATCCCTTTAGGGAACCCTTCAAGCAACCCCTGGGCTTGAAGGTACGGTTGATGGACAAAATCCTGCATGACCCATAATAAGGAATATACCATAACTCCCGTAGTTTAGGGTCCTTCCATAATAAGGAATATACCATAACTCCCATAGTTTAGGGTCCTTAGGGTCATGCAGGATTTTGTCCATCAGCCGTATGTTCCTTCATCAAGGGATTTTGGAATGTATGGGACCAGCAAAGAGAGCCAGGCCCACAGACGTCGACACTGGAGGGGTGCTGCAAGTGGGGAAGACCATGAGGCCAGGGTTTAGGGTTTAGGGATTTGGGGTTTAGGGTTTAGGGCTGAGGGTTTAGGGCTACCAGATGTTTAGTCTTAATGTTGTTTAATACCAGGGCTGCATAGCGGTGCTGTCAGGATATGATAAGGGTGCTATAGTGATCTGCCAGATGTTTATGCTTGATTTTCCAAAGCTGAAGGACTCTTTTACCGGTACGAAAGGTTGGTATGCATTTACTTTAAGGGCCCTATACAGTGACTATACTGATCTGCCAGATGTTATAGCTCTGCCTACTTTGCGCTTCTTTTTATCAAATCCTGAACCCAAAATCCTACACACTAAGCCCAAAACCCACCACCCAGAACTTCAAGTTTTGTCTTAGAGGACTGTAGCTTCCTACATGATCTTACAAGGCTTGTAGGGCTTCTTGGCGCCACAGGGCATCTTTTGGAAGCTTTTTTTCTTTGTGTTTCGGTCCAGGGGGTTCAGGGTTTAGTCATAAGGACCCGTACTTGCAGGGGCAGGGGACTTACTGCTTAAGGGCTCCTAAAGGGCTCCTTAAAGGGATCTATAGGGCTCCTTAAAGGGATCTATAGGGTTTAGGGTTTAGGGTCTACTTGAAGGGGCCGGGGACTTAGTCAGTTGGTTATAAGTAGGGTTATAATTAGGGTAACTCCATTTAGGGCACTTATAACTCTACTTATAACCTACTTACTAAGTCCCCTGCCCCTTCAAGTATGCTGTCCCTCAGCCAAAGGGTCTTGGAGTCCCAAACAAGGGGCTGAGGGCTTTTGTTCCGGTCGCCGCTCTGGCCTCGGTGATTTGCGGGCTTGCACTGACTTTTCAAACCCTAGCTTTAAAGGGGGTCTGGGGTTTCAACCCTGAAGCCCGACACCCCCAAACCTCCGTAAATCCCTCAAAGCTTAAAGCCCTACACACTCCTATACCCGAAACTCCTGAAACTCTTGAACCCTTGAGTCCTCAACCCTAAACCCGCAAACACAAAAACACCCTAAGCCTAAAACCCTGAAACCTGAAGCCCTGAAACCCCATACAACCCTAAAGCAACCCTGCAACCCTGAACTCTACTGGGTTTTCTCTCCTTCTCTCTTTGCCTTTAGAAGCATGTGCATGTGTCTTTGCGTATCCGCTTAAGTCCTATATAGTCAGATGTTCACAGCACTTACTTGTATAAACCCTAAACCCTATACCTATGTGGAAAATCGAAAAGTATCTTACCTTGTCTTCCGGCCTTGCCGTCTTGTTCAGGCTGCCCCCGCAATCGAGTTCAGGTTCTTTCGGGTTGCACATATTATGGTATATTATATTCGAATATTATATATACACATTATGTATATATATATATATATATATATATCGAGCTTTATAAGTATCTTAATGTCAAGATACTATGCTTCTTGAAGAATGCTTGCACGATTTGTTGTCCGATGGAGGCTTGCATGTTTGGCTGCGAGGTGACACGCATTTTGACAATGCCTTCGACTTTCGCCGGGCGGGATCGTGGATCGTGCAGGGCCCAGGAATCCAGCAGTTGCTGAAACCCCAAACCCTAAACCCTAGTAAGTGCGGCCACCTTTCTTCTTCCACGCGTTCTTTGTGTTACAGGCAGCCAGAGAGCCCAGTACCTCCTAACTTAGGCAATGGTTTTGAGCCCATCATAAGGTATGGCATATTCCTCATTTAGGGGATATTGGGCTCTCTAGATATCTTGGCAATGGCTGGGTTTCTGCCCGTTCAATACTCACAGAAGCCTCAGATGATGATGATTCCTTGGCTTTGCTTCCGCAGGCCGTTTTCAAGACCGCCATTTTTAGTTCCATGTGATGTGTGGCGATAGGGTCTGATAAACCCTAAACCCCAAACCCTAAACCGTGTGCGCCATGTTGCCCCATGTCCCCAGTGTGTGGAGTTTGACGTGCTTTGCTGCGCGGTGGCTTTGGGGAAAGATCAGGCCGGAGGGCTCCCAAAAAGATAGAAGCATAAGCATTTTATGGGGATATGGGTTTAGGGTTTAGGGTTTAGGGCCTTAATGGGCTTCATAAGAAGGGGGTTTATATATCCCTATCCTAACGTTTGCTTAATGTTTGTTTTGGGGGCCCTCCAGGCTGTCAAAAGACTTGCCTACGTGGCCCGGCTTTTGGGCAGAACCACCCAGCCGCCTCCTGCCGGCGATGTCTGAAGTAACACTGGAGGAATCGTGGCATATTATGGTAACTTAGAGCCCATCCACAGACGGAGGGAGCTACCAGAACTAACTCGCCCTAAACCATAAACAATGTTCAGTATACTTGTCATTATTAGTGTTATGACTATGATTGTGATGAGTGTGACTATGATTCCTTACCATTACTATTAGTATTATGTCTACTTGGCGTTCTTCTGGTTGGCTCTTAGGACTTTAACTTTGTGGGTTTCTATATGAACTATAATAAGGAGGCCAAAAGTTTGACTTTTAGGAGGGGTTCGGAAGTCAGCCAAGGAATCACAAGTCCGTCAGAAACTGGGCTCTTGTTAAGGAGTTCAAGTTAGTTACCATCAATCCGTATTTTTTCATTTGATCTCTTTTATAGTAGCTTAACTCAAGTTTTCTAAGAAGAACCAAGGAAATACTGGGTGGCTGTTCTCCTGCTGGGCCCTCCGGTGATGTGCATCTTGTGCGAGGCGGTCCGCATGTTCCCAGTCATCATTTCAGCCCTAGAGCAAGGCTAGCTTATTATTACTACTATTACTGGTGTTTTTCTGACTGTTAGCATTCTTAGTATTAGTATCAGTATGAGTCTGAGTATTCGAGTTCGTATAAATATTAGTATTTGCATGAGTATTAGTATTGATATTAGTATTAGTATTCGTATTAGTATGTTTAGGAAGTCTAAGTTTCGAACACTTACTACATAATGTGTACTGTCGACTATATAAGATATAACAAATCTCGTGTGATACGTAGAGTACAACATCTATCGTAGACTTCATAAAATCTAACAAACTATATGTAATGCAAGAACTGATCCCAGCAGCTCCATCAAACCCTCAGGATCGCGTTCGCAATGCGCCTGATGGTTGCCAAAGCAATCTCCACGATGTCGTCGCCGCCATCGCCAGAGTACGTTCCTTAGTAGCTCAATGAGTATACTTTACACTGTTAGGGATAGTATTACCACCAGTATAGAAATGAAAGTCTAAACTTTTTGCCGCTTATACACCTGGCATCTAAGGTTCAGATGTCCACTCAGGATCCTGACGCAGACGACAAAGACGACCATGAAAAGAGCAAGAGGCGTTCTCCGCGTGAGGCCAACACCGCTAAAGAAGACGGTGCGGACTGGTATATGTCTTCGGAGTTCTGTGCAGCCATCCGATTGTGGCTGGCGCTTGCCCTCTACCATTCTGGTTGTGCCTCTTTGGTACTCGTAGCGTTGCGGAATGACTGGTTGTCGCTTCGCAGCGGACTGGCGTGGGAGCCTGGGCTTTGTCGTGATGTAATTCTTTCGACTTTCGGGTGCTTCCTCGGGCTTTCGTCGTTTATTTTGGGTCCCTAAACCCTAAACCCTAGGTCCTCTAGGTTATGGTCTTTTTCGTAAGGGCCGACGCTAAACCCCAACCTGAAAGTCTGTGCAAAGCATATACCCTACTAGCCCAACCCTAAACCAGACCCCGCAAAATCACAAACCCCGGAGCCCCCAAAATCGCAGACTCCTAAATCATCAACCCTGGAGCCGCTAAGTAGTAGCTGAGTAGGTAACCTTTATCGTTTTTGGGCTTAGTTAGTCCGACAACCTTAAACCCTAAAGCTTGAACTTAATGGAGCTCAAAAAAAGGTTTGAACTTAAATCAAAAAAGGCGTTCAACAAAAAAACCAAACTCCCTGTCCGAGGAGTTGTGGACTCTGTGGCAGCAGGTTTGCTTGTGGAGTCTCGGCATCGCAAGTTCTACCGGGGGTTTAGGGTACGTAGATACATGGATAGGTATAGGTAGATAGACAGATAGATATGTAGATCGACAGACAGGCAGATAGATAGATAGAAGATAGGTAGACAGGCAGATGCTTGCATGACTAGGTAGACAAGCAATCAAGTACGAAAAGCACACGTATACATGCACACATACATACATACATCCATGCATACATACATGCATACATACCTACAGTTGCATACAGTTGCATACAGTTGCATACAGTTACATACAGTTACATACAGTTACATACAGTTATATCTACGTACGTGCAAGCAAAGGAATGTTGATGACATGGCATCATCCATGTGTACTCATGTAGAATGTATATATATATATATATATATATGGTGCAGCGCTGCTAGGCCCCCCCTCCCCCCCCCCACCCCATGGTATCCCCCCTCCCCCCCTGTGGTTCCCTGTGGTGTGGGTTCCCCCGTGCCCCTCCCCCCTGTGGTTGCGGTCGGCTGCGCGCCCTTCCATG
>BGNK01004954.1:0-29719 GCA_003297005.1 Symbiodinium sp. clade A Y106 | reverse complement strand
GGGGGCATACCATGGGGGCGGGGGGGGGGCCTGCGACGCGGCGACGCGGCACCATATATACCTGTATCTTTGTCTGATTTATAGCTGTACCTTTAGCTTTATGTATGTGCAGTATGTCTATATGGTTGTCGGTATGTATATCTCTGCTCTATGTGCATATATATATATATTTGCTTATATTTATATATACAGTATTATGCATATATGCACATACTCATAAACGCACCAATGTTGATACGAACATTAACAACTCACGCACATAAATTAGTCATGCGACACCCCTCAGCCCTAAACGCTACATCCTAAACCCTTGCCTACCCTGTATCCTACATGCTAAACTGGCTCAGGACACTCTTTTGTCAAAACCTCGTTCGTTGCTGCTCAGCAGATGGCCCGGCACCAACCGTTAAGACGGCAAAGACCGTGCTGATGTTCCTAGGTCCTCTATGGGTATAAGTGTTTATATAGGGATGCTAGAGTTTCGGGTTTGAGGTTTCTGGGCTTTCTAGTGCTACTCTTTTGCCCGGTATACTTTCGGGATATCCTCATTTGAACTGGAAAAGCAAAGAAGTTGCGTTTCGCGTCATTCAGGGGATGCGGAGAGCCCAGGTTCACTATGCCCATTGTCAGCGAGGTCTTTGACACCGTCAAGGACTGGGTCGTGGCAGGTCAGTGCCTATTGGCGCCAGCCACTGTGGGAGGTTTCCTTTGGGGTGCCGCATTTGCGGCAGCAGACTTCTGTCTGTCAAGGCTGTTGAACAAATGGTTCATGAGGCATCGCTGTATGTGGTTGCCTGTGTGGCCGCCACTCTTGCTCGTGCAGGTGGTGGTTCCTGCGGCCAGCGCTGCAGTGTTCGTTCCACTGCTTCTCTTTGTGTCCGCCCCGATTGTGGCGATAGGTGTGGTGTATGGATTGCTGGCTTGGAAGGGAGAGAAGCTTAGCCCTATCTACTATGTCTTCATTTTGTCTGCAACCTTTTCTGGTGTTTTCCTTGCCGTTGATGCTGTAGTACCAATTCTTCGTCCCTTCTGGGCCAATTCGTTCCACAGCAGCTACCACGTGCTCTGGGCTGGGCTAGACATTTGGGCAGATGGAAGTTGCTTATGTGTCGCTTCGATCTACGTCATCATCTTCGCTTATGTCGTCGCTTCGTGGTACAAGACGGAGGCTGCCGCCGACTTGCGGAACACTTACATGGGCATTCTGGCACTACCCAAGGCAGCATTCAGATCGGGAGCTGCAACCTACCTGGAGATGTTTGAGGTCACCATGTCGAACTTTGCCGTCGAGTTCTTGTCCCATGCAAGGCTCTTCATTGCTTGGGCGGAGGATTGGCCGCAGGGTTTCGTCGGCGTCTTTGTGGCTTGCTGTTGCTTAGAAGAGTGGGTTTCGCGGTCTTTAGGGCGTAGTCAGGGGGAGGAAGGCATACAAGGACTCTAGAAGTCACGAAAGAGTGACTATTGTCGGGATCCACTCTCCCACTCCCCTTGGCCCTGAACTCTAAGACCCTGAACCCGACTTAGAGGATCATGGGACTTAGTAAGTAAGGTTGTTTAAGTAGTTATACGTAGAGTTACACCAAAAATCGCTGTAGTTACGAAGTCCCATGATCTTTTAAGTAAACCCTAAACCCTAGAGGCCCTGAGCCTAAACCCTAAACTCTTATAAGACCCCTATAGATCCCTTAAAGTAAACCCTAAACCCTAAACCCTAAACCCTATACCCTAAACCCTAATAAACCCTTACTACACGTAAGGTAGGCCTGAAGACCGGCTCGGACTTCGCCTGGGTCTCTGCCATCATCAGCCTCTGCAAAGGCCTTCTGATTCCCGTCGGCCAGTCTCTGACCCTGGGACTTCTTTAGGGTTTAGGCTTTAGGGTTCAGGGTGTAGGGTTTAGGGTAGTCTCTGACTACGGGTTCTTCTTTAGGAGCTCATTTTCACTCACCATTATTTGCGACAGATCCCGACCCCAAACCTGTAAAGCTCATGATATACTAGTTCTTGAGTTCTTGTTTACGAGCTTCTTTGAAGGCGCCATAATAGAGACCGGCAGTTCGGACTAAGTCTTTTCAGACCCGAGAAGCCTTCATAAAGCCCTCGTAGGCCCTTTTGCAAATCCTAGAAAGCCACGTATACATATCCCTTTTCAGACCCATCGGAAGCCCGTACAATATCATACAGAGCCGTTAGAACGCCTTCATAAACGGTCAAAATACAACATACGACAGCCCGTTAACACACCCTGTAAAATCCTTCATCCGACCAAACTAAACCCTAAACTCCCGGACATACAGAAGCTCTTGGAGAACTCATAAGGGAACTTTTTGCAAGCGCCCTGAATGCTTTTCGGGGCCCTCACCCCTTAAAGGAACCCTTGAAGGACCCCTGTACAGGACCCCTTAAGGGATCCCTTAAAGGAACCCTTAAAAGAACCCTTAAAGGAGCCCTTAAAGGATCCCTTATACAAGGAGCCATCAGGGCCCTCTAAACCTCAAGCCCTAAACCTCTTCAAGGGTCTTAGGGGTTAGACCTGAAGCCTTAAACTCTGCACCTTGAAGCCTAAACCCTGAACGGCAAACCTCAAACCCAAAACCTCTAAAACCCTCAACCCTAAAGTAAATCCTAAAACCCTAAACCTTAAACTAAACCCTAAAGCCCTAAGCCCTGAACCTTAAACAAAACCCTAAAGCCCCAGGCCCTAAACCCTAAACTAAAGCCTAAAGCGCTCAACCCTAAGCCCAAAACCCTAAACTAAAGCTCCAAGACTTCAACCCTATAGTACCCTCATAGATCCCTTAAAGGATCCCTTAAAGGATCCCTTAAAGGAACCCTTAAAGGAACCCTTAAGCCCTCAACCCTGAAGCCTTCGGAGCCCAGGATCTTCAACTCAAAAAGCCGGCAGGTGAGAAGCTGGGCTCGGGTTGAGGGTTTAGGGTGTAGGGTTTAGGGTTCAGGGTTCAGGGTTTAAGGTGTAGGGTTCAGGGTTCAGGGTTTAGGGTTCAGGGTTTAGGGTTCAGGGTTGTAGGGCTCAGGGTTGTAGGGCTCAGGGTTTAGGGTTCAGGTTTAGGGTTCAGGGTTTAGGGTTTAGGGAACTTCCCAGACCGTCGGAAGGATCCAAAAAGTAGATCCCCTAGTTCGGGACCCTTTTCTGTACTACTACAGGGTACGTTTTATGAAGCCCCTTAAGAAATCTACTTTTTGGGATAATTCCGGCGGTCTGGGTCAATGAGATTTACACAAAAGCCACCCGCAGCAAATAGTAAGGTTTAGGGTTTAGGGTATGGAGCTATCGGAAATAAGCTGGACTCTTGTCGGAAGTTAACTCTTAGGAGTAGAGTAGGCAACTTTAAACTTTTTTTGGGGTACTACAATCCCTGTGCACAACCTTAATTAGTTCCCTTGGGATACTGGACAAGCAGGTAATTTAGGCTACAACAAAAGGGATCTATATCGAATAATACGGTTTAGGGTTTGCGCAGGGTTTTGAGCAGGGGTCTATCGTACATAACTTGATTTCCTTGCTAGGCAACTTGGATGAAGTTCCTAAGCAAGAACTCAGGAAAGCACCTGGCCATGCTCGCTTTGTCCGACGAGGGCCTGCTGAGATGCGCACAGGAGTGGGCTTTTTGTTGAGGGTTCTTCGGGGTTCTGAGGGGTCTGGGGTTTGGAAGTGTGTTTTCGGATTTATGGGCTTTTTTGAGGGTTCTTCGGGGTTCTGAGGGGTATGGGGTTTGGAGGTGTGTTTTCGGGTTTATCGGAAAATTTGTGCTTTAGGATAGGCTTTTGTGTTTGGGTTTTGGGCTTCGAATTTAGTTTTTTGGGTTACGGTTTGGGCTTCAGGTTTTAGGGTATCGGGTTTGAGGTTTGGACTTAAGGCTTTGAGGGAGATTTCCGGGAGATACGGAAGCCCTTTAAGGTGGAACCCTTTTATGGAGCTGTAATGTAGGACATCTGATATGAGGGTTGAGGGTTGAGATAAGAATTCTGGATGTTTAGAGAAAGCCAGGGGCCGTAAGATAGAACCTGCATATAGAACCTTAAGGTAGAAACTGGCTATGGAACCTGAATAAAGAGCCGTAATGTAGAGGCTTCAGATAGAACTTTAATCTAGCATACGAAGCACGAGCCCTAAGCAGCAGTGTTGGACCCTCGAGCCCAAAGCGCCCCAACAATGCCAAGAAGCCCCTAAACCTTAAACCCTAAAGCCCTAAACCCTAAAACGCTCAACCCGACCCTAAAACCCTAAAACCGTAAAACCAACCCTAAAACCTAAAGTACCCTAATAGATCCCTTATAGAACCCTTATAGAACCCTTAAGGAGCCAAAGGAACCCTTAACGGAACCCTTCAAGGAACCCTAAAGCCCTGAACCAGGAGGTGCCGGGAACATCGAGGCTGAAGTTCGAGGACCTTCAGAGGCAGATGTTCCCCGCCCTGCATGGAATCGCCGAAGAAGTGCCCCTCCTGTGTTCTTTGCTTTTTTTACGGTTTAGGGTTTAGGGTTCGAGTGGCTTTCCTAGGATGTCTGAGGGGTCCTCCAACTACATTGTAGTGTTCAGGGTTTAGGGTTGGAAATTTTTACCCCTAAGGTAACCAGGTAAACCCTTGGCATTCTAAACCCCAAACCCAGCACCCTGCACCGGAAAAGAGCACCAAGGTGCTTCTCGCCTTGAATGTCCTAAGAGGAAGGGACCTGTACATAGAGATTTGGCGGGAGCGCGACCGATGGATAAAGGAGATGCTTGTGGGGGAGAAAAAGTTTTCGCCAACCACCATACGCAAGGCAGGAAGCTATGTTTAATGAAAAAAGACCCTATAAAAGCTCTTCCAGGAAACCTCAAAGCACCCATCCCTTAAACGAAGCCTTGAAAGCTAAACCCTAAACCCCAAACCCCTTAACCCCAAACCCCTAAACCCCTAAACCCCTAAACCCTAAACCCTGAACCCCAAACCCCTTAACCCCAAACCCCTAAACCCCTAAACCCCTAAACCCTAAACCCTAAAGCCCAAACCCATTAAAAAGAGACCGCAAGGCAGCAAAGAGAAGTGGGCAAAGCTTCAACTTCAGCCTCCTCGTCGCTGATCCAGGAGATACGGTGAGGGAGGCCTTGTGTGGCGCCTATCTCCAACTTCGCCTGCCGGGCAATCTCACCCAATTGAATCGGCTGCTCTCGAACTTAGAGAGCGACGAGGGCGGAGATGAGGTTCCTCGCAGGCTTCGTGAAGTTCGACAGGATGGCTATCCAGCCAGCGTCTGCAGACTAGCGGGTTTTTCGTGCACGGCTTGCCTGAAAGCGGGCTATGAGGTGGCCGAGTGCCTCCAAGCGGGATTCCCAGCCGACGGTTGGCAGGAGGCCGGCTACTCCCTGGAACGATGCAGGGAAGCTGGCTTCACCGCAAGGGGATACATCCAGGTAGGCTTCAAGAAGGACGTCTTGAGGGACCTCGGCATGTCCGTGAGCACCTGCAAAGAGGCAGGCTGCACGGCTTCCGAGTGCCGGGCAGCAGGCTTCACCGCTGCGGAGTGTGAGGAAGCTGGCTACGATGTCAAGAAGCTGCGAAAGGCAGGCTATACCCATGACGAGTTGCAGACCGTGTTTGTCGGAGTTCCAATCCCGGATTCTGACAGCGACGATGATTATCTGAGGCCGAGGTATTGATCTACCTGGTTTGTTCGCCACGATGTCTCTTTTCCTTTGCTCTCTTGAATTCAGGTCCCTTTTCTGGAAATGTCTGCAGTCATAAGCCCTGACAGACACGAGTCACTAAGCAAAGCCTCACAGGGGACGATGCGCCTGTGCCAAAAAGCATACAGTCCTACTACTGCGGAGCTCCTCCGATGCGTCCATGAAGATGCACCATCGTTTTTGTTACGAGCACAGGGTCTACTCTAGATCGCTCTAGGTGCAGGTGCATATGGATGGTTGTCAAAATTATGGTCCCTTTTTGGGTCCCTAATATAATACGGCACCTATTATTTAAGGTACCCGAAAAGGGACCTTAATTTTGACAACTACCCATATGGATCTGGGCCTCTCGGGGTGATGTTGTAGCTTCAGGCATCTGCAGATGGCTACGTCATCTCGACTTGCAGTCCAGCTCCCATCTTTGTCATGCTTTCCACACCGGGACTTTCGGTTCTCCGGACAGCCACGTGGGTTTTAGAGTTCCGGGCTTCGCGCAGTTTTATGTGCGTCTGTTGGCACATCTGAGCATCTAAACCCTAAACCCTAAACCCTAAACCCTAGCAACTATGGGCTCCCCCAAGATCTGACTCTCTGGGTTTGGGGCTTAGGCTCGAGGGAGCTTCGGGTTTCGGGCTCAGGGAGAAGGTTTAGGCTTTAGGCTTTAGGGTTTAGGGTTTAGGGTTTAGGGTTGACGGTTTAAGTTCTGGCAATGCAGGATTTATCTCATCAACCGCAGGTTTGGGGGGTTTCGGGTTTAGGCCCCTGTCGAAGTTGCAATTTACAAGGCTGATGCTCCTGGCCGCATGGTAGCCACCACCTCAGATCCAGCCGAACATCACGCATGATGCCAGGGTGGCGGCCACAGTGTTCAGGATAGCCAGAATGCAGGATTATATAAAGCTGCATGCCGCACTCTGCAGTCTTTTAGACCTTTGAGGCACGATTGCACCGCAGCTTTGGTCATGTTGCGCTCCCTTCCCCCCCGCGATCCGGCAAAGTCCGGGCCATGCAGTCGCTCATGGGCGATCTTCCTCCCGCTTGTTGCCTTATGCTCGGCCTCCATCCTCTCGGCATGGCCACCCTTCGCTCCATCCCCGATACGAGGCTGAGTGCTCTCAGTTCTGTTGCTGCCTCCATCGTGAGAAAACCCCTGATGTCAGGCCGAATGCTCCGCCGCAAGGAAGCTGAGGCAGCCGTCGAGGTCTCCGGCCTCCGGGCGTTCGAGAGGACGTGGGATCGTGTGAAGCCTTGCCTGGTCGCCGATGCATGTCTTGCAGGCAGTGCAAGTAATAAAAGATTTGAAATGGTTACTATAGTATACTACGATATACCATAACGTACCATAATATTTTATAATTTACTATTGGGTTCCTTAGGGTTCCTTAAACATGATCATCGTCTAAGTGGTCTGGTGATCAGTTGCCTTGAGCACCTTGCCTCGAGCCAAGGAGGTGCAGAGACGCGCCGCTGCGGCACCCGGGTTTTTCCAAATGCTCTACACGCAGAGCTTGCGATGGATCACGCATCCGCAGCAGTGGCCGTGGCTCCGCTTGGTCGTTGGGATTTCCGTGATCACCTTGGCACCTTCCCGCCTTCTCCGCTGGAGGAACGTAGTGGACGCATTGTATTCAGAAGAAGGTTCTGAGAGCAAGTTGCAGTGGGATGAGACGATCCTGGGGTTGTCGGAGACCGAAGCTTGCACTTTGCGGCTGGCGGACCTGATATGCGGCGTCTACGTGACAGCAGTCTACTTTTCAAGTGGGATTTGGTGGTTCGGAGGTCTGCTGACAGTTGTCAAACTGTCATCGGCGGTAAGCTTTGTAGTGACACTGATTCCCACAAGTGCGGTGGACCGCCCCCAGGGTCAAATAGAAATGTACCTGCTTGCTGGTCTCTTTGGTGCAGTCCCTTCCAGCGTCATTCAGCTACTGGTCCTGGCCTTAATAGCTCTGCCTGAGACAAACCCGCTCCTCCTCTGGATGGCCTTCGCGCTCCAGTTGCTTTCTGCAGCTGCTGTCACAAACTCTGCCTTCTTGATCTTGTACAGATTTGCCTTGCCGTTCCCTATGTTTCTGGGTGAAAGGGAGGAGTTCGAGACTGCCCAAGCGCGTTCACATGTGGAGCTGTTTCTGGGTGAAAGGGAGGAGTTCGAGACTGCCCAAGCGCGTTCACATGTGGAGCCTCTGCTGCCGGGAAGATCTTCGTTGATCTGGCGCACTGCAGACGTGGCATCGCGGGTGATCTTCTGGATTGTCCCATGCTTGGTTTTGGATGCTGAGGCACGACCATTCATACCATATATTTTTGTATGTGAGCTGGCGGCATGTGCGTTATACTCAAAGAGGTGCTTAGAAGCTTCCGTCCGGGAGACTGGGCGCACCATGGACGAGAGCCCTGTGTTATTTTTGCTTATTCTTTGCATGTGCGGAATGCCCTGGCCGTGCTTCCCGGCGGATCTCGGTGCCCAGCTACGGCTGCAATTGTGCACAATGCTCTGGCGCAGCAATCTCGTGATTTTTTTCAGCATCATGGTTGTGCACAGGTATACAAGCGTGACCCAGGGTCGGTGTCCCCTTGCCGCAGAGCCCGTCTTGGAAACCTTGATGGGTGTGGGTCTAACGATGCACCTATTGGCCATGCTTGTGGTTTTGATCTACCAAGCCTTGTTGCGAGCTCGATGCCTGTGCCTGTTCCCAACACGTGCGGTGTTTGGGGACAGCCGATTGCATTTGGCTGTGAGCCTCGGTGCCGAGAATTTGCTGAAAGAGCTCTGAACAGCTGACGACGAGGAGGGCTCAGGCAGGGACAGGTTGCTGCTCCATGAAGCTGTACTTGCCGGACATGTCGAAGTAATACATGACCAGGGAGTCGATGTTCACACAACCAGGACAAATTCTGGACTTGCTCTTCACGGTGCAGCGAAAGCCGGAAAGGTAGATGTGCTGAGGGCGCTTCAGAATCTTGGCGCAGACATGAGATCAACAGACGAGGATGGCAGCAATGCGGCTTTGCTAGCTTCACAGGGAGGCCATGGTGCTGCTTTGCAGTTCTTGCTGCAGGCACGGTGCGATGCAGAGGCACGCAACCGACGCGGCACGAGTGCAATAAGCGTCGCTACAGAACATGGGCACGCAAGTTTGCTGCCGATGTTGCTCGAGGCCAGGTGTGACCCGCAAACTGCCGGCAGGGACGGTGAGCCCTTGATCCTAATGGCAGCAGGGCTGCAGACGACCGATTCGCTGCACGCCCTGTTGGAAGCGAGATGCGACCCGAAGATCGCCACCAAGGGTGGTGACACTCCAGTCTTGAGGGCGGCCTCCAATGGACATGTCGGTGCGCTGAAGTTGCTGGTGGAGGCGAATTGCGACCCAAGGATTGCGGACGAGCACGGCAACACCGCGATCATCACAGCTGCATGCAAAGGACACGCAGACGCCTTGCAGTTTCTGTCGGAGGCAAGAGGCGACCCGAACGTCACAAACAAAAGCGGTGGCAGTGCAGTCATCAGTGCCGTTGCGAATGAACACGTCGGTGTGCTGGAGCTGCTGTTGGAGGCAAGGTGTGACCCAACCATTGCCGACAAAGATGGTGTCACCCCAATCATCACCGCTGCGCAGGGCGGAAGCATTGATGCCTTAGAGTTGCTGCTGGAGGTCAGATGCGACCCCAAGATCGTCAACAAGACTGGCCGCAGCGCAATTTCGTTCGCTGCACAAAAAGGACACTGCGATGTGTTGAAGTTGCTGCTGGACGCCAGGTGCGACCCAGCCAGTACCGACAAGGACGGCGTCACCCCAATCATCACCGCTGCGCAGGGTGGAAGCATTGATGCCTTAGAGTTGCTGCTGGAAGTCAGATGCGACCCCAAGATCGTCAACAAGAATGGCTGCAGTGCAATTTCGTTCGCTGCAGAAAGGGGGCACTGCGATGTGTTGAAGTTGCTGTTGAAGGCACGGTGCAGTCCGGAAATTGCCGACAAGGATGGTGTCACTCCAGTGATGGATGCGGCAGGATGTGCCCATGTTGATGCACTGAAGTTGCTGTTGGAGGCAAGATGCGATGCGACCACTGTCTCAAAGCACGGGATGACCGCAGTCCATGGTGCTGCGAGGAGCGGAACGGGGGAGGCGCTGGAGCTGCTCCTCCAGGCTCGCTGTGAAGCCAACTCTGAAATCGCCTTTTTCGGCTTCACACCTGTCCACATGGCAGCATGTAGAAGGAACGTCGACGCGCTGGAAGTGCTGCTCAGGGCGAGAGGTGACCCACAGAAGACAGCTTCCAAGTTCCTCCTCGGGTTTTCCCCAGCTGCGGCTGCGGCAGACGGCGGCCACACCGAAGCACTGAAGGTCTTGCTTAGGGCGAGGTGCAATCCTCTTGCCGTCGACGACTTCCGCGGAGACACGCTGGTCATGATCGCAGCCGCCGAAGGCCGTATAGATCTGTTGGAGTTCCTGCTCCATAAAGGCTGCTGTGACTTGAGGACTCGCAACAAGGACGGTGACACTGCGGTATCGTTGGCCGCAGCGGCGGGTGAAGTGAGAGCATTGCGCCTGCTTCTCGATGCAAGGTGCGAGCCCGACAGGACAGCCGTCGAGGAGGCGAGGGGAGTGACGGCCATTCAGACAGAGGTCGTGGAGTGGATGGTGCGGCTCCCTGAACAAGAATCGCAGTTGGTGCTCAACAGCACCGAAGCTTTGACGTTGGCTTACCAAAGGCCCAGGCTCACGAAAAAACTTAGAAACTTGGTCAATGTGCAACAGCCCGTACTGCAAAAGCAACTGCGGGGACTCGCACACCTAGCGGATGATCCATATGGGGATGCCTACGGGGTGCCGAGCCTTGCTCGGGGCTCGGGGATGTTGTATCACGAAGTGGAGCTCCTTACTGTTGGTTGTTTTCTCCTGCTCGGCTGGCTCACGACTCAGTTTGATGCCTCGATTGGTTTCTGCAGTGAGTTTCCGCCGCGGGGCCCCTTGTCTGAAACGGTCGGAATCTGTGGCAGCAGCCCGAAACCCTAAACCTTAAACCCCAATCACAAGGAAACCTTAAGGAAACCCTAAGTAAGCCCTAAACCCCAAACCTTCAAATCCCAAGGTCTCGGCTTGGATGCTGAGGGTTGGGCCTTCGACGCCATCCGTGGATGTCACTGGCACGACTTCAAAGCAACGGAGGCCACAACCCTAAACCCTAAACCGCTTGTTCGAGAGAGGAGTCCCCGGTTGACCGAGAGACCGGTGTGACGAGATTATGCTATGCTGTATTAGACTACATTACAGTAAATCCCCAAAAGTTGGCAACCAGAATAAGGACAAATCGTGCTGGGATTCCTTATGCTTTACTCTTAAGGATTGAGGCTATTAGGTTTCCAACTTTTTGGCTTCTACTGTATGTTACTGTATCTTTTTGATATATTATAGTATATTGTATTGCACTGTATTGTGTTGCCTTGTATTGTCTTGTATTCTCTGGTCTGGTCTGGTATGGTCTGGTATTGTATTCTTTTTTATCATATTCTACTATGTTATATTTTTCTTTATCATCATCACTGCAAACAGAGTCGACAAGGATACAGGGCACAAGTTAAAGCGCTGCCGGGGCGTTGGACGAAGGTAGTGGTGAAGAAGTGCGGTGTCCTTTCGGAGCCCACATTTCGTCTTGCCATCGGTTGGGAACATGTCTTGGAGATCCACCCCGCAGGCCAACATCTCAACCCCTCACCCCTAACCCCAAACCCTAAACCATTCGAGCCCACAGAAAAAAGCCCTAAACCATAAACCCTTAAACCCAAACCCTAAACTCTGGACCTATTTCGCAGGCCAACATGGACCGTTGGCGTCCTCACGATCGCCTCGGCCTAGCGATAGACCTGGATGAGGGGACCATGCTCATCTCGGACCGGGATGGCACCTGGCGCAACGAGGCCTGAACCCTCAAAATTAAACTCAAAGCTCCCGGCCCTGAGCCCCAAACCCTAAACCCTTGCTTTTGGACTGACTTTTTCTCGTGGTTTTCGATGTAATGTGGCTTGTCATGGAGCCTTCCTGTCCTACAGGCTGCCTATCGCATGACCTTCCAGAAGGGCGACCGCAGTCTGCACCCACATGCACTAATCACGTCCAGCCACTGCTATACCCGACACACATCCAGAACCTGGAATAACCCAGCGTCTTTAAGGAAGAAACACTACTGTGCCTGCTACCAAGCTCCTTCAGGGCGAACTCTCAAAATGTGTGGGAAAGTCCAGGTACCCGGCAGTGACCAGCCAAGGGTACTTTAAACCCCTAAAACTCTAACCCCTAAGCCGCTTTCTTTGGGCTCCGACTCTGAAGACCAAGATTGCCGCCTCCTTCTTCCTCCAGCACCTTCTCGAAGACTCCCGTCCCCCATGCCTGTCGACTTTAGGGTTTAGGGCTTATGCCTGCCAGGGCTATGGGCTTTGGGCTGGGCGCCCTTAAGGTGTAGGGCTTGGAATGCAGGCTTTAGGGTTGGAGTTCAGGGTTTAGGGCTTGAGGAGTTTAGGTTTTGAGGGTGTAGGGTTTGGATTTTGGGGTTTAGGGTGATCTAGGGTTCGAGATTTCGGGCTTGGGGTTTGGGGCTTAGGGCCCGGCATCTGAACCTGCTCTTTCCAGCCGTTGATCTTCCCCTGAAGCTGCGAAGCCTGATTTCCCCAGACCATTCAGCTTAAACACCAGCCATAAACCCTGAACTCTAAACCTTAACAAATAAACCCTAAGCCCTAAATCCTATAGATCCCAGACCTCGAACCCCTCAACTTAGGGACAAGCCTGATACTTCGCCGACGGCGGCTGGTGTCGCCACGCGCCGGCGTCGAGGTGGTTTAGGTTTGGGGTTTGAGGTTTTGCGGCTTTGGGTTTGGGGTTTAGGTTTTGGGATGTTTCCGGTTGCCACCTCTGTTGCAACTGTGATGTTCTACAGGCTGCTTCCTCTTTCCGTTGCGGTGGCTCTTGCGATTGCTGTTGATGTTGCGGTTGTATGTTTCTTGATTGTTGTGACGGCTGCCGCTGCTGCTGCGGCGCTGCTGCAGCAACTGCAACAACGGCTTGTAGCGGTAACGATTGCAAGTGTCTTACTCGTAACATCTCGAATCTGCAGTATGTTATTTGGGATCGTCGTGAAGTCAGTCCTAAACCCTAAACCCCAAACCCCAAACCGAAGCGAATCCGCACCGTCTCCCTGCAGGTGAGGAGTGCTGACCCCGCTGGCTCCGAGTTTACCGTCACTTCGAAGCCAGTGCTATCGCCAAGTCTTGGCCGAGGTGGGTTTAGGGTTTTGGGACCCTGAAGCTTTATGATATCTTTCCGAGACAGCATCTCTGCTTCCTAAACCCTACACGCGAAGTTTGCAAAGCCCAGGAACTACGTAGACAGCACCGGCGAGCCAAGACCGCATGCTCTGCCTAGCTTCAGGGCTGCTTTGAACAAAAGCAGCAGGTCCGGACTCAGTGGCTGTGGGTTCCCAAAAGCTGAGGGATGCTGTGGTACTGTAGTTGTTTCTAGCAGCCATGCAGAGGACGTTATGCGAGTTCGGGTCCTGCACCGAAATCTTTAATTTTCCAGAGCAAGAAGTTGCTGACATCCGCTTATACGGCTTGTCGCAGAGGTGCGCGCCCAGCACCCAGTTTGACTCGCTGCGGAGGTTTTGTTTCCTGTGTGCTCAGGCAGTCAGCAGTCTGCAGGAGCAGCGAGCTCCAAATCTTTAACACGGCTGCGTTGCCTGTTGCAGACAAATTAAACCAGGACGAACTGAGCGTTCACGGCACAAGTCTGTGAAGTGTAGAGAGTGTTGCTCAGGGACAGTGATGCTTTGCACGAAGCGACGTTTCAGAGCAAGGTTCGCGTTGCTTCCGCTTTGGGCCGCTTCGTTCCAGCTTCTCCTTCATTGACGAAGGTGGGCATCGACGTCACATCCTTTCGGCTGTAACGCCGTGCACTTCGCAAGCACGGTCCTCAGCTACTCTGATGCTCTCATGTGCACCCGGGCCGGTCTCTCTTGGGCTAAGTCATAGCCTTACTATAAGGACCTTTGAAAACTTGAAAAAAATCCTTAAAGGTTGCTCTTTTCAGAGAGTTTGTTCTGGACGTGCCCTTCTCCAGGTTTTGCATTTTGCTTGACTTGGGGGCTCGGAGTGGCTTGGAGTATCTGGGGACTGAGTCAGCAGATTATACTTGCTGTTATATAGGCACCTTGATTGAAAAGCTGCACATCCCAAACTGAACACCCTAAACTCGAACAGCTATATTATGGGAGTTTCCGAAAATGAGAGGTACCTCATTTTGGGATCCTTATAATGGATCCTACTATTTAGAGTATTATAAAAGGGTCCCCTATTTTCGGAAACCCCCATATACGTCATAAAGGCAAAGCCACTTAGGAAGCCCCCAGAGCCTCTAGAAAGCAGCTACTACCAAAGATACAGATGGGGCAGCTTCAGAGAAGGAGGGGCTCTTATAGAGCCCTAAAGAGTATAATGAGTGGGATACCTCTTAAACTATAGGGTCCCTATGATTTAAGGTTTAGGTTGGGGGGTTTAGGGACCCCTTTCGATGATCCCATCTCCCTGAAGACTCCCCCACGCTCCCCACGTCAAAGTTCCCACAAACTCCAATATCCCTTAATTAGGGAATACTCCTTAAATCATATTAGGGATCCTACGATATTTTAAGGTACATTCCTTAAATTAAAGGATATTGGAGTCTCTGGGTTCGTGCTCAGAATGCAACAGGAGAGGATGTCGTCGGAGCCGGGCCAAGGTGACATGTGTCCTGCAGGCCGCGAGACAGGCCCTGGCGACGTTTTTGTTTGCAACTCCATGGCTTGTTCTTCACGACTCCAGGGCGTCAGTCAAGGAAGCAGTGGCTTCTATTTAAATATTCGTCGGGCCATACAGCAAGGAAGTGTAAAGTCTCTACCATGCAGCCTCATCTGCTACGTATTCAGAGGATGGTAGAGGTTGAACGCACACGGTTTCGGGGCGAGACACCGGCGAGCACCTAAAGGGTGAGTTGACGTGTGCACAAGTGAGTTTGCCTGCTACCTTGGCTCAAGAGGGAGGGCTCATGACGCGCTGTCTTGCGGCCCGGAAGGCGGACCCGGCAAAGTCCGGGCCGTGCAGTCGCTCATGGGCGATCTTCCTCCCTCTTGTTGCCTTATCCGCGGCCTCTATCCTCTCGGCATGGCCACCCTTCGCTCCATCCCCGATACGAGGCTGAGTGCTCTCAGTTCTGTTGCTGCCTCCATCGTGAGAAACCCCCTGATGTCAGGCCGGATGCTCCGCCGCAAGGAAGCTGAGGCAGCCGTCGACGTCCTCGGCCTCCAGGCGTTCGAGAGGACTTGGGATCGCATGAAGCCGTGCCTGGTCGCCGATGCATGCCCTGCAAGTAGTGCAGGTACTTGTAGGCAGTTCGCGGGATCTGCAGCATCACAACTTCATCAGTTCTTATCTGGGTGATGAATAGCCCTTTCCGCTTTCGATCCGAGGAAGCGCAAACGAATTCAGCTGCCGTGCCTTCATTTCTGCAGACGCTCTACAGGCAAAGCCTGCGATGGATATCGCATCCGCAGCACTGGCTGTGGCTGATGGTCGGTGTGTCTGTGGTCACGTTGGCACCGGTCGGTATTCTGCGTTGTAGGGATGCTTGTTTGGGAAAATCAGAGGAGCACAGCTTGCAATGGGAGGAGGCGATTTTGGGGTTGTCGGAGGCAGAAGCATGTGCTCTTCGATTGGTGGAGCTGATCTCCGGCATCTATGTCACAATAGCCTACTTTGCCGGCGGACTTTGGTGGTTCGGTGGTATGCTGGCATTCATGAAACTGTTCTCAGTGCTCAGCTTCGTCGTGACATTGGTTCCAAAAAGCAGGTCACCTCGAAGCCCCGTCGAATTCCACTTGATGACTGGTCTCTTAGGGGCAGTGCCCTCCAGCCTCATTCAGCTTCACGCTCTTGCTTTTGAAACCTTCCCTGAGAGCAAGCTGTGGCTCCTTTGTGTGGCATTCGTGCTACAGCTGGGCTTTGCGGCTGCTACCACCAACTCTGCCTTCCTGTGTCTGGGTTCTTGTTAAGGGGCTGAAGTTAAGTTACAATAATCGGGATTTATAGTACAGAATGAGGTTTCCTTATTATGGCAACTCAAACTTAATTCCCTAACCCTAAACTCTAAGCCCTACCTAAGCACATCTAAACGCTAAACTTTAAACCCTAACTTAAGTAAAGATCCCGAACAAGATCCCAGGTGTCTCCGCGGCGATGAATCTCAGGAGCCGCCTTTGCTTCCGCGAAAAGCTTTGTGGCTCTGGCGCACTGCAGACATGGCATCGCGGGTGATCTTCTGGGTGGTAGCATGTATGGTTCTGGATCCTGAGGCACGTCCTTGCATACCCTTCATCTTCTTGTGCGAGCTGGCGGCGTGTGCTCTGTACTGGAGAAGGTGTTTGCAAACGTCGTTGGCGTTGGACGAGCATTCCGTTCACACTAGGGATCACCAGATAGGTTTCCTTGTGCTTTGCCTGTGCGGAATGCCTTGGGCCTGCTTCCCGGCGGATCTCTTTGCCCAGCTACGGCTGCAACTGTGCGCAATGCTCTGGCGCAGCAATCTCGTGATTTTTTTCAGCATCATGGTTGTGCACAGATATCCAACCGTGACCCAGGGTGCGTGTCCCCTTGCCGCAGAGCCCGTCTTCGAAACCTTGATAGGTGTGGGTTTAACGATGCACCTATTGGCTATGCTTGTGGTTTTGATCTACCAAGCCCTGTTGCGAACTCGATGCCTGTGCCTGTTCCCAACACGTGCGGTGTTTGGGGACAGCCGATTGCATTTAGCTGTGAGCCTCGGTGCCGAGCATTTGCTGAAAGAGCTCTGGACAGCTGACGACGAGGGCTCATACAGGGACAGATCGCTGCTCGAAGAAGCTGTGCTCGCTGGGCATGGTGGTGTGATACTTAGTAGCAGGGGTAGGTAACCTGGAACATTCTTGGGGTACCATTTTCCTCCCAAAGGTTAACCCTTAGTTCCCCTAGTTTACTGGACCAGCAAGGATAGAAATACTCCATGCACAGGGAGTCGATGTGTGCACGGCTGAGACCCAGTCTGGACTTGCTCTTCACGGTGCAGCGAAAGCCGGAAAGGTAGATGTGCTGAGGGCGCTTCAGAATCTTGGCGCAGACATGAGATCAACAGACGAGGATGGCAGCAATGCGGCTTTGCTGGCTTCACAGGGAGGCCATGGTGCCGCTTTGCAGTTCTTGCTGCAGGCACGGTGCGATGCAGAGGCACGCAACCGACGCGGCACGAGTGCAATACACGCCGCTACAGATGGGCACGCAAGTTTGCTGCCGATGTTGCTGGAGGCCAGGTGTGACCCGCAAACTGCCGGCAGGGACGGTGAGCCCTTGATCCTGATGGCAGCAGGGCTGCAGACGACCGATTCGCTGCACGCCCTGTTGGAAGCGAGATGCGACCCGAAGATCGCCACCAAGGGTGGTGTCACTGCGGTCTTGTGTGCAGCAGCCAGTGGAACGGTTGATGCATTGAAAGTGCTGCTGGAGAACAGGTGTGACCCAAGCATTGCGGACAAACAAGGAAACACCCCGGTCATCGTCACCACAACAGGTGGACACAGAGATGCCCTAAGGTTTCTGTTGGAGGCCAGATGCGACCCGAATGTCACCAACAAGAAAGGTGTCAGTGCAGTCGCCGAAGCCGCGGCATGCAGCAGAATCCACCTTGGTGCATTGGAGTCATTGGAGTTGCTGTTGCATGCACGAGGCGACCCAAGCATTGCAGATAATTCTGGAGACACCCCAATCATTATAGCTGCATACAATGATGCTAGCACTGATGCCTTCAAGTTGCTCTTGGAGGCAAGGGGCGATCCGAAGATCGTAAACAAGGATGGGGGCAGTGCAATCATGTTCGCCGCGAGACAACAAGAAGTTTCTGCATTGAAGCTGTTGCTGGAGGCAAGATGCGACCCAAACCTGGCGGACAAGAACGGCGAGACGCCCACCATAATAGCCGCAGGCCGAGAAGGCACCGACGCCTTAGAGTTGCTGTTGGAAGCGAAATGTGACCCGAAGATCGTGGACAAGAATGGTGTGAGTGCTGTCTTAAAAGCGGCGGCACACGAGAGTGGTGATGCCTTGAAGATGCTGTTGGAGGCAAGATGCGACCCAAGTATGGCAGACAAGGATGGAACCACACCGATCATCACAGCCGCGGGGAATGTTTGCCTTGATGGACTAAAGATACTAAAGTTGTTGTTGGAAGCGAGAGCTAATCCCGAGAGCGCTAACAAAGATGGTAGCGGTGCAATCATCAAAGCGGCAGCAACTGGCCATGTTGATGCATTGGAGCTGCTGTTGGAGGCAAGATGCGACCCAAGCATGGCGGACGAGGAAGGCAACACGCCAATCATAACAGCCGCAGGCAAGGGACGCGCGGGCGCGGTGAAGTTGCTCTTGGAGGCCAGAGGCGACCCGAAGGTCCTCAACAAGCACGGTCACTTTGTCATAGTTTGGCAACATTCCACATTTTTATGGGTTCTGTAGCAAAACCCCAAACCCTAAACCCTATCCCAAACTAGGTCAGAACGCAGTCTTCTATGCTGCACGCCATGAAGATGCTGAGCTACTGAAGCTTCTGATGGAAGCGAGACTGGGTTCTTCTTAAGGGATTTAGTTTGAGTTTCCGGTCTTGTTAAAGGATTTAATTCAAGTTACCATAATAGGGATCTATAGTAAATAATATGGTTTCCTTTATAAAGTGGTAACTTAAATTGACGCCCTTAACACGAACCCAGGAGATGCGACCCGTGCCGTGTCGACAAGCACGGCTTCACAGCAGTCATGTCTGCCGCCGGCACTGGAAATCTAGATGTGCTGAAAATGCTCCTGGCGGCTCGATGCGATGCGGAGTCTGCCGACACATGGGTGGGTTTCACTCCGCTGTTCTTCGCAACCATGGGCGGGAAGGTCGATGCAATTGATATTCTGCTCAGGGCCAGGTGTGACCCACACAAGACACTGGATTTTGGAGTACCATACTTTAAATACTTTTTTGGGACCTGGTGCTTAAAGGGGATCACTATGACAAGAGTCGATAACTTTTTCTCCCTGGCTACTTCAAAGCCCAGGAGAGCATCTAGGGCGATCTTCTGTGAATCTGCAGCGCTAGTTGCAGCGAGGACTGGCAAGGCTGAGGCGCTGAAGTTCCCTAAACCCTAAACCCTACACCCTAAACCCTACACCCCAAACCCCTAAACCCTACACCCTACACCCTCAACCCCAAACCCTACACCCTATATACACCGTAAACCCTGAACCCTAAAACTGAGGCGCTGAAGACCCTGCTCAGGGCCAGGTCCGATCCTGAAGCTGCCAACATCTCTGGAGACACGGCGGTGATGCTGGCAGTGCGGGAAGGCCGATCATGGGTTTAGGGTTTAGGGTTAAGGCTTAGGGTTTAGGTGAGAGAAGGCGAACAAAGTTGCGTAAACAGTTAGCAACACCATTCCTCAGGGCAGTTTTTCCTCTCTGGAATTATACTTGTGGTATAATGCCCGGAATTTGACTAAATACTGTTATCGCATGACGCGTATGGCTCCTGAATGGAGATAGAGTATGAGAAGCCCGAGAAGGCCACCATGAGGCTGTCAATCTCCTGCTCCGTGAACGTTGCGACTTGACGGCTCGAAACAAGGACGGGGAGGGCCGCAACAATCAGAATCAAGGAAGGGTTCCCTTTTTCGGGGGTCTATTCAGGATTTACGGGTAAAAATCGGGACTGGGGGCACATTCTGCTGTCGTTGTATTACGGGCTCTGGTGTTGATAATCATATAGCCCCCACATGGACGGTGACACGGCGGTATCGTTGGCCGCTGCGACAGGTGCGGTGAATGCGTTGCGGCTACTTCTCGAGGCAAGGTGCGAGCTTGATCTGCGGACCGGTGGCGACAACACAGCTCTGGACAAAGCGAGCGAGGTGATGGATGTGCAGAGGCGGGCAGTTCAGTGGCTGCTTCATCCGCCTGCCTGGGCGGACGGAGAAGATGTTGGCCTTCCAGCGCTCAGCAGCACCGAGGCACTGGCCCTGGCTTACCACAGGCCTAAACTCGCCAAGCAGCTGAGAGAGCATGCTCATGTGCAACAGCCCAAGCTGCAAGGACAGCTTCGTGGGCTTACAGCTTTGCTGCCCAGCACTTTCAGGCCTTCTGCAAGGGACAGCTCGTTCATCGCTCTGACCTGCGGCGTGCCGGAGGTTGCCCGCAGCTCTGGGAAGCTCTATCACGAGGTGGAGCTGCTACTGGGTTCCCGATCAGCAACGCGTGATTGTAAGTTACCATAGTAAAGAAAGCTTGTTACGAACCATAGGTCCCTATCATGGTAGCTTCAATCAAGTTCCCAATGCGCAACTTGATTTTAAGTTACCATAGTAAAGAAACATAAGAAACCCAATTACAATTCATAGATCCGAATGGTAATTAGCCGAAAATAAGTTTCTCAACAAGAGCCCAGGCTAAGTTCCATAGAAGTTGCTCAGCTCGGCTGGCTGACGACGCAGTTCGATCCTGGTACGAGCGGTTGGGGTTTCAGTCCCCCCAAGAGCTTCCTGGCTCGAGATTGTAGGGTTTGGGATTTAAGGTCTAGGGATTAGGGTTTAAGGTTTCAGGCGGTGTCTTCAGACCTGCGCCATACCATCAGGGCCCTAAACCCTAAACCCTAAACCCTACATCTCGGGTTTGAGATAATATAACTGCCCCAAAATAATACAGACTTTTCCCCAAGGGCTTGCTGAACAGCCTAGTTTAGCAGCTCCGAAGGCGTTGGCGCTGATGCCGAGGGCTGGGCCTTTGATGCCCAGCTCGCAGCGCAATGGCACGACAAAAGACAGACGGAGGCTGGGGGGTCGCTCCAGTAGTGGTTTAGTGTTCAGGGTTTACAAAGCAAGGAGGCCTACATCCTTCCATAAGGACTTTGGGGGTTCCTTGAAGGGCTCCTACAGGAATTCTATACGGAGTGTATAATGTTTGGGACAATAGTACAGGGGTACTTGTCATTTTGCTGTCACATCAGCCAGAGGGAAATTTTGAGTGATCTTTAAGGAATCTATAAGAGTTCCATGAAGGTTTAGGGGTCAGGGTGTGATCGAGGGGCTTAACTAATTAGTTACCAGTGCAATTCCTTGCGGTTGCTTATGATAAATTATACAAGAATTGACGCCCCAAGCCCATTCTAATTATTAAGGCTCCTACATTTCTCTCATGGGATCTCCAAGGAATTATGCTTATTGTTGTTGTCAACATGCTTCGTCTTTTTGTTCCTTTGTTCGGTTGTTTGGAATGTGGATGCGATTCCCAAAACTCTAACCCCAATGGGTTGGGCCCCAACCCCTCAACCTTAAACCCAAAGCCCTACACCCTGGACCTTGCACAGGCTAACATGGCCCGTTGGCGTCCTGACGACTGGCTCGGTCTAGCGATAGACCTGGACGAGGGGATCATGCGCATCTCCGACCGGGATGGCACCTGGCACGAAGAGGCCCGAAGCAATATGCGGGTCGGAATGATTAGTAGCAGCATTCTCTTGCATCTCTTTCTGTCGGGAGTTTCCGAAAATAGGGGACCTTAATGTAGTACCCTAAATAGTAGGATCCTGATTAAAAGGACCTCAAAATAAGGTACCCTGAATTTCCGGAAACTCCCAGTGCCGACCCTTTGTCTGATCCTCGCTCATGTGACTTGTACTGTTCCGGCGGGCGGAGGCTAGGCAGGGCTTTGGGACATTTTATATTTGCCCTTATTGGGCTTAAGAGGATCTTATTTACTAATATTTTTCAAAGGCCTTAAAAGCCCCACCTAGGAGGGGAGGGGAGGGTCTTGTCTGATACTCTGGTGATTTGCGTCGTTCCACGTGTCCGGGGGGGGTGGTGGGGTACGTTCTCGTCTAATGCTCGCGTGATGTGCATGGTTCTTCGTGTTCCTTGGGAGGGACGGGGGACGGCAGTAACTACAAGTGGTGTGACCCGGACCAGTTCTGTGTCCCTAAAGCCATTTTCCAAGACAAAGCCAACTTCAAGTTTAGGGTCTTGGGGTTTTAGGGTTCAGGGCTTTAGGGTTTTAGGGTTTAAGAGTTTTGAGTTTAGGGTTGTAGGGTTTTAGAGTCTCAAGGTTTAGGGTTTCTTGCCAATTTCCAGAAGTCAAAAAGACCCACAGGATATTTTTGAGATTGTATCGCGTTTAGGTCACCTCCTCATCGCATAGGGTTTAGGGTTTAGGGTTCAGGGATTAGGGTTAGTACAAAGTTACCAATCCCTAGGCCCTGCCGAGTAATCTGCACACTTTGCTGGTAACGGTGTATATCGGCACAAGTTTGGGCGCCTGGTCTCCGCGACGCGCGACGAGAGGTATGAAGGCCCCTACATGAGCATCTTTAACGACTGACCTGATTCTCGGACCACTCCAGCCTTGCGGCCTCAATTCATACGTGCGAAATCCGCTTTTGTTGTCGAGGTCGTCCACGACCACTGTACTCACCCTAAACCCTGGAACCTAAACCCTGCATCCCAGCAGGCTGCCTATCGCATGAACTTCCAGAAGGGCGACCGCAGTCTGCACCCAAGCCAAGCACTAAAGTCCGCATCGCTACGAGTTTTACACTTGTCATTGCAGCAGCTGCTGCTACGGCAACAACCACCAGTTGCTGCTGTTGTTGATGATGATGATGCTTGTGGTGATGATGTTGATGATGATATAGGTTGAAGAACTTGTGCCGCCACTCGCACTGCTGTTGCTATTATGCTTGCTGCTTCCTGCCGCAGTTGTTGCCCTTGATCTGAGAATCATCTTGCTGGTTGAATCTTGCCTTGTATTAGGGGTCGGAGGCGTATTTATTTCGTGATTTTTTTTTTTGTTTTTTTTTTGGTCTGGGTGCGCGCGCGGTCTCTGGGCTTTCGGTTCCTTGAGGCTTCTTGATTTCTCGGTTTCTGGGCTTCTTGGCCCCTCGACTTCTTGTAACCTCGTGGCTTGGAGTATAAATCTTGCCTTCTGCTCTTGTATGGCTTCTTGGTTTCCTTGGCTTCTTGGTTTTTCGGNGCCCCTCGACTTCTTGTAACCTCGTGGCTTGGAGTATAAATCTTGCCTTCTGCTCTTGTATGGCTTCTTGGTTTCCTTGGCTTCTTGGTTTTTCGGTTTCTGGGCTTCTTGGCCTCTCGACTTCTTGTAACGTCGTGGCATGGAGTATAATTATTGCCTTCTGCTCTTGTATGGCTTCTTGGTTTCCTTGGCTTCTTGGTTTTTCGGTTTCTGGGCTTCTTGGCCACTTGACTTCTTGTAGTTTTCTTGTCTTGTATGGCTTGNGTATAATTATTGCCTTCTGCTCTTGTATGGCTTCTTGGTTTCCTTGGCTTCTTGGTTTTTCGGTTTCTGGGCTTCTTGGCCACTTGACTTCTTGTAGTTTTCTTGTCTTGTATGGCTTGTTGACTTCTTGGTTTCCTTGGCTTTTCGGTCTCTCGGCTTGTTGGCCTCTCGACTTCTTATAGCTTCGTTATATGAATATATCTATATATAATATTATTATTACAGTGTATCATCTTTTAGTATATTGTACTATCATTATATCTTGCGAAGTTAGATCATACTCTATTATATTTTAATATTTGATGTTATATGATAGGATACCATATTACATTGTATCATGCTACATCATAACACATGATATGGTCTTATATAATATGATATGACATTATATGATGTTATATTATATTGTATCATATGTTGTTATATTTTATTATGATAATGTATCTTATCATATTTTACTATGTCATTTTATATAATATAGTATATTTTGTCATATATTTTATTATATGATGCATTTAGTTATATTGTAGTATGTTATGTCATGTTAAAATATATTTCATTATATCATAATGTACTATATTCAAATTTTATTGAGCTGAGCAAGGTCGCTTTGAGCATCATCCTGCCAGCAAAGACAGAACCCATATGGCCCATCACAAACCAACAAAGCCTTACTCACACGGTCACATAAATACAAATATACATGGTACATATATGTTACAACCCCTGGCNCCCCAACCCCCCGCTGTCTTTTTAGGCTGTGCAGGCTTGCTTTCAAGAACATAACACCATGAAGAAGACTTGCACCAAACACAAAATTGTTTTAGAGCTTTTCAAAACTCATCATAGAGGCAGTCTGTTTTTTTTAACTGCGCAACATCGCTTCAGGTATCATCTTGCCGGCAAAGACAGAACCCATATGAACCCTCTCAGAACCCGTCATAACGACGTTGTGTTTGCAAATGGGGGGGGCTGCGCCTCCCCCAACCCGCCCGCTGTCTTTTTAAGCCGTGCAGGCTTGCTTTCAAGAACATCGCACCATGAACAAGACTTGCATCAAACACGAAACTGTTTTAGAGTTTTTCAAAACTCATCATAANCCCCCAACCCGCCCGCTGTCTTTTTAAGCCGTGCAGGCTTGCTTTCAAGAACATCGCACCATGAACAAGACTTGCATCAAACACGAAACTGTTTTAGAGTTTTTCAAAACTCATCATAAAGGCAGTCTGCTTGCAGAAGGGGGTGCGTCATTGTTTCACATTATACTATGTTATGGTATATTATATTATATGATGTTATTTTAAATTAGATCGAATCATATCAAAAAATATTATCTTTTCGTATACTGCATTATATTATGTCATATGAGAATATATTTTATGATATTATAACATATTGTATTATATTGTATGACATCATAAAGGCTATGTTATATTATATCATAATATAGTATATTTCATTTAAAATGTTCCATATTATAATATACTGTACTGTATCATGTTGTATTATCTCACATTCCATTGCATTTTATCGTGTTATATTATATTATATCGTGTTATTTTCTTATATTGTATTATGCTATATCATACAGCATTATATTATGTTATATTGTGTCACATTATATTAAGTTATGCTGTGTTGTATTGAAATATGTTGAAATTTGTCATGTTTTTTACCTTGAGTTTTATATCATATTACATTACATTAATTTATATTGTTTTATATTGTATTATATTTTTATCTTATCATATTACATTCTATTCTATTTTTCAATAATATACTTGTTTATACTATGTTATGTTAAATTATGCACAATTATAATGTATTCTTTTGTTGTATCATATTATATTACAGTATATTTTCTAATTGTATTATACTATATTACATTTTAACATATGACATTATTCGATACGGTATGCTATCATATTATGTAGACTTTTTTTAATTTTAGTATACTGCAATAAATATGTCATGTGAGAAGATATTTTGTGATATTCTAATATATTGTATTATATCATATAAAGTTATGTTTCATTATATTTTATCATAATATAATGTATCATTTAAAATGTTATATCTTTTAGCATATTGTATTGTATCATGTTCTCTTATCTCACATTCCATTACATTTTATAATGCTTGCAAGAACATCGCACCATGATCAAGACTTGCATCAAACACGAAACCGTTTTAGAGCTTTGCAAAACTCATCATAAAGGCATTCTATTTGCAAAACGGGGGCGTGTCATTGATTCATATTATATGATGTTCTAGTATGTTTTATTCTATTGTATTATGTTTTTTAAACTATAACCAATCCTATTAAAGTATAAGACAGCAAGAACAGCAACAAGAACATTAACAAGACACTAACACAACCACAGCGACAATAATGATAATAACAACAAGAACAACCACAACAACCACAACGAGCACAACAACCACAACAGCAACAACAATAATAAGTATATTGATAATAACAATGGTCATGGCAACAGCAACAACAAGAACAGCAATAACAATAATATTAACAAGAACAATAGCATTAACAAGAACAATATGAATAACAACAACAGCACCGACGGCAACAACAACAGCAACAGCAACCAAGGTAGCGTAGGTTTTCCTCACGAAAACGTAGAGAAATAGCACGAAATCCGTCCAAAATGTAAAGAAAGCAGGTTTTTTCTCAACAAAACCTAAGGAAACGTGCGTTGAAAACAGGGTTTCCCCTAGGAAAACCCAAGGTAACGTGCGTTTTCCTCACCAAAACCTAAAGAAAATGGCACGAAAACCGTCCAATATGCAAGGAAACTAAGGTTTTCCCTAGGAAAACCCATCGAAATGTACGTTTTCCTAACGAAAACCTACGGAAAATGGCACGAAAACCGTCCAATATGCAAGGAAAATAAGGTTTTTCCCTAGGAAAACCTGAGGAAATGTACGTTTTCCTAACGAAAACCTAGGGAAATAGCACTCTAGCAAACCCACCCAAGCCAAAAAAAATTTTTCCCAAACTAAAAAAAAATACCAAATTAATTCCAGACCCTTAGGGATCCCAAAAGGACATAAGCATAAGCATTTTATAGGGATATCCGTACCTGATTGGGCTTGATTATAAGGGGGTTTATATGGGATATCCCAATCCTAATTTTTGCTTATGTGCTTTTTTGGGGGCCCTATTGTATTGCATTAGCATTCTTGGTTTTTGACAAAGATTCGTTTCTCTATCCTCCCTTATTATTCTCATTGTTTCTAGTAGTGACTTTGATCCCACTCTTGAACCCTAAAGCCTAAACAATCGACCCTTGACGCTACGAATTTTTCCAGTAGTGACATTGAACCCACTCTTGAACCCTAACTCCTAAACAATCTACCCTAAGCCCCACTAAACCCTAACCCCTATCCGGCCATAAACCCTAGACCCTAACTGCCCAAACTAAACATCAGACCACGAACCCTAAAACCTTAAACCCTACTGAAGCCTGAACCCCAAAACCCTATCCGGCCATGAGCACAGAAATTCACCAAGCCGAAACCCCAAGCCCTAGACCCTAATTTCCTGAACATGAAGTCCAGGTATCCGGCCATAAGTCCAAATTTCTAACTAACGTGAACCCTTAACCTTCAAAACCCAAAACCGTTTTAAACCGTACACTCGAAACCCAGACCCTAAACCCTGAACCCTGCACCCTAAACCCTAAACCCAGGTATCCAGCCGTGAGCTTAGACGGGCACTTCCGGATGCATCTCGATGCCGCTGCGTGGCGACACAGACCGCCCTCTGCCAAGTACCAGGCCTGTGAGAGTTCCCTCAAGGGTTGTATAGATTTTGGAGAGCTTATCGGAGTTTACAGGGCTTCGTGGGTTTTAAAAGAATTTCAGAGGGCGTTGTGCCAGGCCTGTGAGAGGGCTCCTTGGTTCAGGGTTTAGGTTCTGGGGTTCTGGGGTTTGAGGTTTCAGGTTAGAGGCTTTAGGGTTTAGGGTTTGGGGTTTCAGGTTTTAGGGTTTAAGGCGTTTAGTGTTCCGGGTCGCGGGCTGTGGGTTGAAGAAGATCCACTGGGATTGTCTTGTACCAACCCTACAACTGTAACCTTAAACCCTTGACCCCTAATTAAACCCCAAACCCTAAACCCTCAAGCCCGCAAGCCCTAAACCCCAAACCTAAAACCCTAAACCTGAAACCCTAAACCTTAAACCCTGAACATTAATAGGGGATGTAGGATCGACCTGGCCCGGCAGGCGTGGGGAACTGGAATCTTCGAGTGGGTGCTGGAGGATGCTCGAGGCGCGGCGCATGTCTAAATCCAAAGCCGTGAGCCGTAAGCCGTCAATTCGCTAAGCCCTAAGCCCTTTGAGGGTTTAGGACCCCGGTGTTTTTTACATTTGAAACCCTGCGCCCTACACCTGAAACCCGCGTCCTACGCACTTATAGAGGCCGGGAGGGATGCAGATTACATTTGTTGGCAGTACCATAGAACCTTTACAGAACCCTAAAAGTACTCCTTTGAAGCAACCCGAAACCCTGAAGCTTAGTCGAGTTGTTAAGACCCCATAAGTTACAGGTTTTGTGCAAGGCACCGTGGGAAATTTCCAGGGCTTGGGAGAAAGGGTTTGGGAACGATTGCTCCGAGATATTTCCGACTGTTTTTGCAGCATTTGCGCGCTTCTGAGATGGTGGAAGCTCTTGGTTTAGGGTCCAGCCGGTGAAGGGTTTAGGGCCAGTTTAGGATTAGGTTTTCGGGTTTAGGGTTCAGGGTACCTTTGATCATTGCAACGACTTCTTCAGGACTGGTTTGTTGCCAGACCTTGCGCTTAGATTTGGGCTTTGAGGTTTCTTAAACCATAAACCTCGAACCCCCAAAGCCCTGCACCCCTAGACCCCAAACCCCTAAACCTCAAGCGCCCCAAAGATGGGGGTCAACTGCCCTTGCCCTTGCCCACATCACAGCAGGCTTTCAGCTTGATGAGGGTGTGGATGTCCTTTGCTGTATCTGTATGTATATGTCAATATTTATGTTGGTATTCAAGATCAAGACCAGTTTCAAGCTCAAAATGAAGAATTTCAAGTATAAAGATCAAATGTTTTAAATCAATATCAATGCCAAAATCACAGTCAATATCAACATCTAGATCTACGTTTATACCAGTGTCTGTATCTGTATCTATGTCTGCATCTGTAGCTTTAACTTCTTCTATATCCCTATCTCTATCTGCATTTATATCCATATCTGTATCTAGTTGTATCTATATCTTTATCTACACCTGTCTCTATATCTGCATCTGTATCTCTATGATCTATATCTACATCTATAATCTACATCTGTATCTTTTTCTGCATGCGTACATCTATATGTATACACACACATGGATACCTACCTACCTACCTACCTGCCTACCTACCTACCTGCCTACTTACCTACCTGCCCGACTACCGACCTGCCTACCGACCTACCGACCTGCCTTGCCTGCACACATACATGCGTTCATGCACACACACATACATGCATGCATAGATGTGTACATACCTACCTACCTAGATACATACATACATCTACCGATCGATAGGTTTATCCATCTATCTGCCTATCTATCTGTCTGTCTATCTACCTATCTTTCTATCTAACTACCTGTCTATCTGCCCATTTTATCTTATCCTATCCTATGCTACCCCATGCTATCCCATGCTATCCCATGCTATCCCATGCTATCCTATGCTATCCTGTGCTATCCTATCCTAGCCTGTCCCATCCCATGCTATCCTACCGTATCTATCTATCTATCTATGTATGATTGTGGCCATCCGGACTCTGCTGCACATCCTTGTCTTGACTGGGAGTACGGTGTCACTTTTAGAGTATCAGCAGCCAGCGGTCTCTGGTCTATGTATTGACCTGTGAGAGCATCTTTGTGCATCTTCGTGTTTAGGGTTTAGTCTTCAGGGTTTAGGGTTCCGGGTTGGATCAGTTTGTTGGGCAGTGTCTCCTGTTCCTGAAAACACCTACTCCCTGAGCTTCTCAGACACGACGCCCTGCTTCCTACCACATCCTACATCCCAATCCCTAGCCACTAAAGCCTAACCCCTAGACCCCTCAGCCCCCAAACTCCAACCTCTAAATCCTAAACCCCCCAACCCTAAACCCCTAAACCCTAAACCCTAAACCCAAACCCCTAAACCCTAAACCCTAAACCCCAAACCCCTAAACCCCTTCAAGCCTAAGCTCTATCCGCCCTGCAGACGAGCTGATGGACCAGTCTGACGACTCCTCCGAAGAGTCCTTTCCTTCCGGGACGAAGCAGCGACCTGTTCGTCATCGGGACCCTTAGGGGGGTAGGAGGAAGGGGGTAGGGGACTATGCTTCCTTAAATAGGCCTTGTTAGGTCCTTATTATGGGCATGAAGTAAGGCCCCCTACCCCCCCTAAACCCTAAACCCTCCCCCCTACCCCCCTATAGGGCATTAAGGCCCCCGACCTTCCGGGCCGAAGCAGCGACCTGTTGGCCCCTGAAGTCTCCTTCGAGTGCCCAGACCCCCTTGAAGGCATTAGGTACCCCTACTAACCTCCTAACCTAAACCCCCACATACAGATGGCAGGTTAGAGGTTTGAGGTTTCCGCCAGGAGGATACTCCCGCGCGTCTGATACCTCCGCGCGTCTGAT
>BGNK01004953.1:842-39105 GCA_003297005.1 Symbiodinium sp. clade A Y106 | reverse complement strand
TCAGCTTGCGCCTCTTGACCTCGCTCCAACTTACGCAGAACGGACATACGATTGGCTTCACGCAATGTCACAGATACGCCTGTGGATCCAATATACATCATCGTGTTGGGCTGGCGGTATTGTCCAATACCAGAACCACATCGCCAATCCACGGCCACTTTGATATATACGGCGAATGGGTCCGCAAATTGTAGCCAGGAATACTGTAATGGAGATAAGCCCATACTCTGTAACTTGTCNGATATATACGGCGAATGGGTCCGCAAATTGTAGCCAGGAATACTGTAATGGAGATAAGCCCATACTCTGTAACTTGTCTCGTAGGGCATGTCCCCAAGACTGCAACTGCGAATCTTGAAGTGAAAAAGCAAGACAAGATGCAATAACCCTTGCGACCAATTAATGTCAGCTTTCGGAAGATGCAGGCACTCATGCTTGAAAAAGGTCAGCGCCTGTCCCAGTTGACAGATGTCATGCAACAGCGCAGTGCGTACGACCGCGTGGGAACTAGGTGTTTGCTCTACCTTCACCGCGAGTCAAGCAGCTTGGTACTTAGCAACCGCAATGCACCTGCTAAGACTGCTGACGTTCAATCTGGCTGCGAACTTGCGATCGAGTCCGAACTTGATGGCAGCTTCTAAAATCTCTTTCCTGTCAGCATTCTCCGAAAGCAACTTGACAACAAAGTTGNCCGAACTTGATGGCAGCTTCTAAAATCTCTTTCCTGTCAGCATTCTCCGAAAGCAACTTGACAACAAAGTTGACATGCTTGTTGAGCTCACGGAACTTGCCTTTGTACTGCTGCTTGAACGTATGAATCCAAGACTCAACATGCACACTGCTGACGCTCTTGGGTCGATTGTCTTTCAACGAGGTGACCGGCTTTCCGTTCAACAGCTTCCGAACTTGACTGGAGGGATCAGGATCCTTCACTTGCTCTTCAGCTTTGCGCTTGGTGCCACGCTGATTGTCAATCGGCAACCCTTGGGACTGATCAGGCTTGGAAGGACTCTCACTGGCTTAGGAGGGGGCAGCAGGCTTGCGAGGGGTCAGCGCGAGTCCGGCTTGCGCTAGCTTGGCTTTGGCTCGAATAAGCTCTTCAGAATCAGCACTTGACGACGCTGCCGCCGTTGGCACACGATTCTTGATCTCTTTGAGTAGCACATCCACTAGTGGCTCCATGAAAGATGCTGCCTGTTTGTGCTTATCCGGCACAGGTAGACCTTGCTCCTTGATGCATTCAAGTGAAACCGCATCAACGTCAGCTTTCATCTCGCGAATGCCTTTAAGCAACTGAGTAACCAAAACACTTTCTGCAGTGTTACGGGTCCACGCAATCGACTGGAAGCGACCTTCAGATAGCATGCGAAGCGAGAACTCACTCATGCCACGAAAACAAATCTCATGCACTCGCAAATCTTCTATTGATCTGCCAGCAAGTTGTGCTTTCCTGGACCAATCCGTAGACTGGATGACACGATGAAACTGATGATTGCCGGACCCGACTGCAGTCGAATCAAAGAACTTGTCATCACTCTTGAAATGCGATGGCGGAACAGGCTTGCTGGCAGGAACACTTCCGGCTGCGTTGCCATCTTTGTTGGAAGCCCACCAGTCGTGGGACGATGCTTGCCACGACTGCTTGCTTTTGTTGCTCCAATCGCGGTTACCTTGATAACCGGAGTTGTTGGACCATTGGCGAGAATCCGAACTGCACATAGCAGCACTAACTGTGAAGATAGTGAAATATCTTCGATCTGAGCTCAGGAAAACGCTTCAGGTGTTGCACAAAAAGATTACAGTCAACCCTGAACCTCAAGCAGGCCGAAGCAACGCAGGCTGAACCAACGCTTCTCAGATGGAGACATTTGGAAAAGTATCAAAAGATCAGCTGACGGTAGCTCTGGCGTGCATCAGACGGAATCGAGTCAGCAGGCTTAGGTCAGGTGTTCCGATGGCAGGGAACGAGTCTGGTCATTGACATGACCTCCATCCGGGCTACCCCGGAGCAGACAGCGCGATAAACGAATGCTGCCTGGAGCACACACGTGCAGGTCTCCAATCTGAGCTTTGAAAACATTGTACCTTCCTACACACCTGATTATCCTAAACTTCATCATCTTCCAGCTGTACAAGCAGGTACGTCTGGCTGATCAGGCCAGATATCACCATGCACTGACAGTGTCTTCGTTGGGCAGTGACTGTCAGGCATGCACTGCCCCCCTGCGTTACTCAACTTACTCNCCATGCACTGACAGTGTCTTCGTTGGGCAGTGACTGTCAGGCATGCACTGCCCCCCTGCGTTACTCAACTTACTCTGTCAAAAGATATCCTTGGCAACAGGAGTTACACACACACACACACACACACGCGCGCGCGCGCACACACACGCGCACACACGCGCGCCCGCGCCCGTGAGTGGCCACTTCGCAGGACGAGAGTGGAGGATCTGCTGCAGGACCCGCGGAACTTCGCTATTGGAGTGCCTTGGCTTTCGCATCGCATGTCTACTGAAATCTCCGTGGTCTCGCAAAGCGCGTGCTGAACAGGTGCTTGGAGGCATAGCCCTGATGGCCTGCATAGGGGATGCCTTCGAAATTCATGGTGAGCCGTATGGGACGCTAGACCCAGCAGGGCTCAACAGAGAGGCTGACAAAGTGATGATCGATAAGGGCATGTGAGTCGGCGGCCTGTCGGATGTTGTGCAGTCTCCGACACGTGACAAATGGCTGGCAAATCATGCGGGGGAAGCGATGCTCCGGCGGAAAAAGTGTGGGTAGCTGGCGTCGTAAGTCAGGGGGCTCTCGATGTTTGCAGGTGAACGGTCAATGGCACGCACTGTCCGTTAGCTTGATTTCAGGGCAGAGAGCCTAGACATGATGGTACAATCCAACGAAGAGGCGCTCGAGACATGGGACCTAGCTTTCCAAGCTTTAACCAAAATCTCAGAGTCGCTTGTCTATGTCCAGAGCGCCATGCTCCAACTTTGACCTGCCATGAGACATGCTTCTCGGCTGGCATGGAGATCCGAGTTCCCCCCAATGTAGACGAAGCCTTGAGAGTGGGCCCAATTCAATGTTGCAACTCACCTTTGGAGCTTGAGGGAGCTGTCTTCCTCCGTCGCTTTCACCTTCATACCTGCCTGAAACTACACATTCAGGGACAGACGTAGTCGAGGTTGTGCGAGTGCTGCAAGTATGATGAGTCCGACTCCGATTTCTTGCGCACGGCATCGCGGCAGCGAGTTAAGAAATATGGGGCAGACTGGAATCGACATGCAGCGCCTCGCAAGCACAGTGTCTTTGAAGGAGTCGATCCAGGCCAATTTTGCGACCTTTCTGCAGCCAGCCTCTAAAGATGACTCTAATGTTCCCCCACTCTTAGAGTGTGGTTTCGATCAGCACCGTGTGTCTGGCAGCTAGCTGCAACTTCGCCACAGAAGCTGGCTCGAGGAAGCGGACGAAGTGGCTGCCAAGCTCAAGAAGCGTCAGGATCCGGGAATGCGATCTCAGAGAGGTTTCTGGCTTCTAGTTTCTAGGTTCTAGATTCCGGGTCGTTTTGGTGCAGGTAGTCTTCCACGAATCCTTCCGAACGGAGCACGGAGAGGATGTGAGCGGCTGCATGTTGCGCACAACGCAGGATCTGGCGTTGTATCGCATCGATGAGGAGGAGCTCTTGCCGTCTGTCAGCCGAGTTATTGGCATGGATTGGTTCAATGGTTGTGCACACTGCCAACATAAGTCGTGCCCAAGGTCGTGTCAGCATGCTCTGCCTGGCATGCTTGCAGTCCCGTGAGGATGCACCATTCGCGGAGATAGACTCGGAGTCCTTCGAGATAGAGGTTGGCCTTGATTTTTTTGTAACTATCTTGAGAAACTTTGCAGACGCTTGCTGGGTTTGTTTGGGTCCAATGGCTTGTGGAAGTTGGTTCATTCCATATGCGACTGGCGGTATCGGCTCGAATCGAGGAGTGACACAGTATGTAGTTTCGGGACGAGAAAGGCGCAGCATCTCATCACTGCAAAGCGAGCGACAGTAAACGATCTTCAAAGCTTCAGTAGCGGACATCGAGAATCCACATGCTGTGCACGCCATGCTTAAGTCAGGACTATTCCAGAGGCACCCGACCGCACGGTTTTCATTTTTCTTGGCGTTCAGCCCGCAGCAGTAGCCATTGCCAACAGATGTTTTTCTAGCCAAGATTGTCCTGTGACATGCAGCAGTGACCAAAGAGTTCTGTCCACAGCCAGGTATTGCCTTTGGTGCCTCCTTGCACCTTGCGCTTTCCGCGCTTCCGTAAAGGCAACTCTGGTCCAGGCGGGGAACTATGTTTGTTTTCTGCTGAGCCGGACGGTCTCAGACGCCAGGTGTCTGTCGACAGCACTGGAGCCAGCCATGGCCACAGGCCTTGGGTAGGGCGAAGGAGTGGGGGAGAACAGCGGACCACTCGCATCGATCGAGTTCGTTGAGAATCCCCCCGCACCGTTTCGTTTGAAGCTCCAGCCGTGCCAGATCTTCGCGAACACACCGGTCGCGATGGCTTCGTTCCTCGGCAGGCAGTTCGTGCACATATTGAGCATGAAGTCAGCACCATGTGGACCTAGAAGCTGCTTCTCGGAAGTTGTGACAGGAGCATGCCGCTGCTTGAGTCGTTGACTGCAGCTTTGTGTGTGATTGGACCGAGGAAGGGAGGAGCGTGAGCGACCTGGACTGCTTCAGATGTTTATGTTTGCCAGAGGGCGTGCAAGGCTTCCTATGCTGGATGTTTATGAATTCATGGGGGCCTGGGCACGGAGTCAGAGTTTCGCCGTCAGTCGGCTCCAAGTCGTGGAAAGAAGGCGAAGTGCGCAGGTTAGAGGCTCAGGCTTGATGTCCCTTGCACGCGATCTCCGGATTGCTCCGGCGGTTTGCATGAAGCCTTTGAATCCATGAACCAGAGGCACTATGACCTGCTCATTGTCATCCCAGCCAGTGCAGAGCGGGACCAGCAGCGCATGGATGCCGCGTCTTGGGCAGGACATTGGAGCTTAGATTTGCGCTTTCCGGTAGAGTTTTGGCGTACACACTTGCCAGAGCTCGAGCGGATTCCTGACGGCTGAGGTCAGAGAGACGTGGACCCTGGACATTGACCCCGAAACCCACCAGTGCGCCAGGCAGGCGAGCGGAGAAGCTGATGTTGGATCGGTGTCCGAAGCAACCCTGTACTTGTACAGGTGCCAGAGCAATCGCACCGTGAAGTACCTGTTCTTGTTGGGTAATGAAGCAGCCGACGAGGCCGTCGAAGCCATAAATGTTGCTTGTCCCAGCATTTGGTTCACATGGTACATGGGCTGAATGCCAAGAGCACAGAAAGCTGCGCATGGCAGCAGCTACGAAGGGTGGGGGACTGGCAGCCAACCTCAGGTGCTGCAGCAGAAACAGAAGATTACAGCCTGTACCTTTCCTTTTCCACACCGAGCTCACAGCTTCGGTAGTCTCAAAGTCTTCAAAGGCTGCTCAAAGGCGCCCATGCACGAACTGCTGTAGCTCTCAGGTCTTTCAGGGGGCCCCTCGTGGCAAGTCAACTGGCGACCGATGTGCTTCAGGTACTCACAAATGTTCTGGCTTGCCCGAGTTTTCCAAGACCAAGCCAGGAGTTAGAAGGCATTTTTCGACCGCAAGCAAACATGTATATGTGCATGCCAGATGACATAGTCACGCTTGAATCCGCAGAAGCTTCTTGGTCATGGATCTTCTATCTTTCAATTTGCTTGTTGTCTTTGTTGTCTAACATGTAAAATCTTCCTGTCAGTGTTATAGTCATAGTGCACCAGAATCATGAGCCTTCACTTCGTCCATGCAGGCTCCCGAGAAGGATATCGCGATTTTGCGAAGGTGCTGGCGGAATGGCTACATCGAAGCTGTAAAGGCATGCGTGATCTCACAGCAGCTCTCTGGAGGTGTAGCAGTGACTACGATCATCTCGCGCACAAAGTTCGTCAAGGGATTCGGTATGTCCTGGCCTCAGCAGCGTCATGTGCACCGTCGCGAACCCGAGAATGCACAGAGAACCTTACGGATTAACTAAGGGGTCTCCATGCATGCATGGATGCTGGGATGCAGGGATGCTGCGGTGCAGGGATGCAGGGATGCAGAGATGCAGGGATGCAGGGATGCATGCATGTATGTATGCATGTATGTATGCATGTATGCATGTATGCATGTATGCATGTACGTATGTATGCATGCATGTCATGTATTTTGTCTGCCTGTCTCTGTGGACGTGTGCCTGTGTGTCTGTGTCTGCTTGATCTGCCTATCTGCCTGTCTGTCTATCTGCTCTCCCTCTCTGTCCGTCTATCTGTCTATCCATCTATCTGCCTCTCGGTCTGCCTGCCTATCTTGTCTATGTGTCCACCTGCCCACCTATCTGTCCATCCGTCGATCCTTTCATCTGCCTTTTTGTTTCTGTCATATTGTCATCTGCCTATCTCTCTAACTGACTATCTGTGTATCTATCCATATCTACCCATATATGTACATATCATGCGCCCATCTATCCATCTGCCCATCCATCCATCTATATATTCATCCATCCCTCTATCTATCTTTCCACCCACCTGTACATTTACATGATATGTTCTGTAGCTTGCATACATGTAGCCGTACCTATGATTCTCAAATTTTCAGATCTATGTGCAGGCGGTGACACACTACAGCTTCCACTTGCTGTTGAAAGCTGCACCTCGTCGGCTGTTTGGGGCAGTCCTTGCAGTGGCACTTCCGTCCTAACAGTTTCTGCAGTCAGCTCAAGGTCGCGAGGTATCAAAGTGCCCGGTTTCCTGTGTGCCACGGAGGACACTGACTCCTGGATATTCCTCGACCGCCTGATTGACTTCGCCGAGGGCCACCGCTTGTTTTCCAGGCCTGCCACATGGGCTGAGCGGCTAAGAGTCAAGACGGTGAACACGCCCGCGAAGGGCAAACCTCAGCAGAAGATATGATGGAGAACCGTAGCCGAGAGGGTGGACATCTTAACAGTAGTAGTGGTGGTAGTACTAGTACTTGTACTGTACTAGTGTAGTAGTAGTAGTAGCAGTAGTAGTAGTAGTACTACTAGTAGTAGTAGAAGTAGTAGTAGTAGTAGTAGCAGTAGTAGCACTAGTAGTAGTAGTAGTAGTAGTAGTAGTAGTAGTTGTAGGAGTCGGAGTAGTAGTAGGAGTAGTAGTAGGAGTAGGAGTAGGAGTAGGAGTAGGAGTGGGAGTGGGAGTAGGAGTAGGAGTAGGAGTAGGAGTAGGAATAGGAGTAGGAGTAGGAGTGGGAGTAGGAGTAGGAGTAGGAATAGGAGTAGGACGAGTAGGAGTAGGAGTAGTAGTAGTAGTAGTAGCAGCAGGAGTAGTAGTAGTACTAGTAGTAGTAGTAGTAGTAGTAGTAGTAGTAGTAGTAATTATATTAGTGGGAGTAGGAGTAGGAGTAGGAGTAGGAATTGGAATAGGAGTAGGCGAGGCGTAGGCGTTGGAGTTGGAGGAGTAAGTGCCATTGCAGTAGCAGTGGTAGTAGCAGCAGCAGCAGCAGCAGCAGTAGTATGAGTAGCTGTAGAAGAAGTGGCGGTAGTGGTAGTAGGGGTAGTAGTCGTCGTCGCGGTAATCGTAGGCGTAAGTGTAAGTCGCTCTCGAAGTCGTACGCGTAGTCGTAGCAGTAGTACTGCTCTAGCAGTAGCAGCAATATTATCAATAGTAGCAGAATCTCGGAAGCAGTAGGAGGAGAAAGAGGAGCAGGAGTAGGAGTAGAACGCGGCATTGGTGTTCACAGTGCCAGTGGTGGTGCGGCTACGGCTAAGCGGCTAAGTGTTCAGAGGAGTGGAGTCCACGCTGGAGAGATCCGCCGGCGTGGGAAGCCCCAGACCTACGCCGGTGCCCAGAACCGCGATGAGGCGCGGCGGTAGGGATGTGCGCTGCAGTCGCCTAAAGGGAGTGGCCCGTAGGATCCTTCGTCGTTGTGAGCGATTCTGCACGATCCAGGCGACATGTTGGAAACCCAGAAGCCAAGTCACGGGTTTTCAGGTGTTCAGCCAGCTCACGAGCCAAGACACCTACCCGGTCTACACTCCTGGTTGTGGCTATCTCCTGACACGAGATCTGTGTTGCCCGGCTGGAACCTTTTCGGAGATTCACCGGCGGGCAGTGTGTAGTTGGGAAAAGCCAAGGCAAAGGTGCATCAAAAAAAGTTGCCTGCCCGGACTGGGACTGTCCAAGCTAAGGCAACTACATAAGCCTGCTCTCTGAGGCAGATGGGACTGGGAGGGCAAGAGACTGCGGATTGCCATTCCTGTGCCGTCGCAGGACCAAGACGGAAGAAACCAGCAGGAGCTCAGTGGCTTTCGCCGAGAACTTTCGAATCGCCTTCAGGGCTCCTTGCAGGACTCTGCACTGCCTGGGCTGACCGAGCTCCCACAAGAAGACGTGGCAGCCGCTGGGCTGCAGATGGCTGCACCATACGGCGGCTTTCTTGCCGACCCCCTGCCTTGCCGTGTCTGCTTTACTTCTCGCCGCGAGCTGACTGGCAAGGTTGAGAGTCTTGCAGAATCCAAACTTTTTGCCGTAAGTCGATGTTTGCCCACTTGCCGCGAGCTTGAGCTCTCTAGCTTAGGCAAATCAGAGGAGACCTTTTCCCGTGCCGCTGCGCTGTCTAGCAGTCTAGCTTTTTACTGCTGGTGTTTTGACTTCGTCGTTTTCGCTTTTCTATTTCATGCGATCTTTGCTTTCGTTGGCGGCGCCCCCGTCGCTGAACGCATAAAACATGGGTTTGTGCAATGGCATCACGACGACTCTCCCTGCATCTTCCGGATGCCTCGTGTGTCCTAGTCTTGTCGGTGTCGCAGTTGCCGTCCTCCGTCCTCGCTGTCGCCTTGAGTGAGGTTGGATTTTGGCTTGAGGCAGGAGCGAAGCGCCGCCTCGGCGGAAGTGTCGACGTCCGTCCGTTGCCAGGCCGTGGAGCACCAGCGGCTGAGCATGCCACTCTCAATCTTCGGTGATGCCTGCAGAGCCTGGGCAGAATTCTGGTGGGGCTTACGAGGAGATCAAGCGTGCACACCGTGACCCGAGGGAAGTCGGAGGGCGAGTCTTTCGTGCTGGATCATTACGTCTCACAGGCGCTGTGAGTGCAGTGTGTAGGGCGAGCAGGTTTGCTGAGCAGCTGAACGGCTTGTTGTGAGCTGCGGAATGACCAACACGCGTGGCCATGACTCAAGCCAAGCTGAAAGGAGCAAATGCGTCACAGATGGCGAAATCTGCAGCAGAGTGGGGATCCATGTCGTGGAGAGGCCTCAACAGGGCTTGGGAAGTGAGGATGCGAGGGATGATGCGCAACGGTCTCCTCACTCACCCGAATAGGTAGAGTCAGAGGCCGATAATGGCCGTCTGCCTTCGGCGATCTACGAATCTAGCGCTTCTTCGTGTCTCCGTGTCTTGAGTGGAGCCATTTGCCATGTGCACTGGGAGGCTGCTCTGTGAGTGGGCGACCGGCCTCGGTTTCGGAAACACGGACGCTGCGCATGCTTCCGCTTCGAAGCCAACAAAAGCTTGCTCTTGCACTGGCTTCGCGGTGTGAGCGGCGCATTAATGCACAATCCAGGGCATTCGGCTGTGGAAGTGGATATCGGAAAGTTTCAAGCAGAGTCGACTGGACCGAAGCTCCCAAACCCTGGGTTCTGCGTCCAAATTCGCCGAAACTCTGTACCCAGAAAGCCACAACTGGCGAGATCCGAGAAGAATGCAGCCCCAAGCCTTCCGAAGAGAGCGGCCAGGTCTGGAAGATTTCGGCGGCTCCTCGACAGCATCTTTCTGGGCTAAACAACTTCAATGGCTCTGTGCTGATCGCACGATGCCGTCATACCTTTACTGTTGCGACGCTGGGCCCCAAAGCACAACGACTTTGACTGTGATCCGCAGTGCCGCAGGACAACGACAATTTCGGCTTGGAGTTGGACCTCACTAATCCGCTGTTACCTGGCCTGGCTAAACGTGAACTCCCGGATGCATCAAGGGCTATACCGAAGGGCTTTCCCATTTTCAAGCTATTCTTGTGCTTGGAGGACGGAGCTTTGCATCTCTAGTCCTTCGTTCACGCACAGGCTGCCCATCGTGGTGCGAGTGGTGCCTGACAGCCAAGCGGTGAGGCTGATGTGGTTTATTTGTTAATGGATGGCTGCAGGACATGCGGAGGCATTGTGAGCTTGATGATCCTCAGTCCCTATCTAGCAGACTTGCAAGTAACTTCGCTCTGCTTTCCGGTCCTCATCCGTGAAAGGTGGAACTTCCGCGCAGCCCCTTGCAAGCCGCTTCGATTGATGTGTTCAAATCTTTTCACCGATTGCACAAGACATCTCTGACCCGCGGTGCCTCTGGTCCTGCTATCGGTTTTGACCATACCGTATCAGTATCCCAGCTGTAAGGCAACTGCTTCCTGGGCTGGGCCTCTACAAAGTGAACCAGGTGCATCAGGAGCTCGGTTAGAGTGGCCACAAGAGAGGGTTTAGGATGTTTACGAGGCACATCTCGTGCTCGGGCTGAGAGGATGTCGTGGCGAGATGCTGTCAAGGGTGTTTAGTTCTGGCACTGGACGAAAGGTGAAACCTGACACGCACGATGGACCGCTATCCTCGATTATGTCAAAGTCAACAGGTTTCGGGACTACCAGGTGGCTTGCGGATCTTTGCTTTCCATAGGTCTGGAGATCGTAATCACAGCTTCGTGAATTTCGGCAGCAACTTCGTCTTACCCAGAGAAGGATGCATCTTCACAGCAGGCTGATGGCTCCGAAATTGGAGACGTTAGCATGACATATTTCACAGCACGAAGCTCTTTGGGTCGTGAGGATGCCCAGAAAATCCACAAGGAGCTCCTGCAGAGCAAAGGCAGCATCACGCTAGGCCATCTCCTTGAGATTGTTGAGTTGTGGCCCGGGAAGTTCCTGTCATGCGTCTCTCAACTAGTCGTGGTTGGAAGAGTTGTTGCACGTGCCTATCCAACAGACTTGGTGGAGCATAGGCTCATGGCGAAGTTAGAGTCTGCATGTTCTGGTACCAAAAGGCACAGCAATCACTCAGTCGCACTGGCAGCCAGGGACTTCCGAAAGCTACAGGGCTTGGCATTGGCTTAATGAAGCCAAGCGATGTGTGCAACGCAGTTTGTGTCACACAGATATCCAGACAGACAGTGTGCCTGCTAAGCGTCGGACTGAAAAGAGACGGAAGGCTTCAAATGGCCGTCGATGCAAAATGTGCCGTGGGCTCAGTTTGTGCTGTGTGGGACGTTCGTTTGGCATAGCAGCAAAGCCTCCAGGGCCGGAATCCACACGAAATCGACTGTCCCCCGTTGCCCGCAGCTTCAGAACGGTGGAGGACGCTGCCGCGCCCTCCGGGACTTCCCCTTGGTCTGCAGATGGTGCTTCCAGAGCATGAGGCTTTGCCTTAGGGAAATTCAGCTGAGAGCACAATTCGGAGCCTCTGCTCGCACAACTGCAGAACCCTCAATGGTGTCTTCTTTGCAAGTTTCAAGAGTTGCAAGCGACTCTGTAGAGGCCGCCGGCCTCTACCTGGATCGCGCGGAGGGCCTCAGCGCATCCGCTGGCTTGAGAGTACCTCGACAAAGATTCTAAGAGCCTCTGAGAGCCGCTTCGGCGAGGGGAGAAAGAGCAAAGGGCCAGGTTGAGGTTTTTTTGGGTTTTTTAGGTGTCTCAGTGCAGTTTCCTTCGCTTGAGCTTTAGCACAAAAACAGGCCGGTATGCATGTTCGAGCTGTGGATGGCCGGCGTGATAGTCCAGAAAGAATGAAGCAGGACGGCGGCACCCTCACAAGAGCTTGTTATGGGGACCGGCGCAGCAGCCCTCCGTGCAGGAGATTGAGGATGCATCGGCAATGCACGGGGCTGAGCAGTCGACTCCACTTGAGCCGTGTAGCGTCTCTGCCCTTTCTCAGGCTGACGCTCCGGGTGGCATCTTATGTATAGACCTGTCTCACTCAGGCCAGGATACGCGTCACGTCTGCCTTACGATAGCAAAGCAGCGTCCCCTTCCGGGCCGTCGGCTGTCAGCTTGACAGCAGACTTGACTAGCGGTTGTTTTTTTTTGAGGATATTCCCAGGCCGCACACCACAAGACAGCAAGTGTCAGGACCATAGCAGAGATGCGTAAACCTGCTCAGAAATGCGATGGGGCTTGGGGCCAGTGGTTGGCTTCAGCAGCCGGGCCAGCCCCTTTGAGGCGAAAGTGGTCCTCTTTTGGTCCTGTTCTTGCGGATTCGGATTTCAATTTCAAGCTAATGTTCTGCATCTCGGCATCCGAAGCAGTTGTGGACGACAGCACTGTGCTCGGTCCTAGTTGCAGTGGTTGCTTGGATGCCCGATGCCGGTGCCCCGCGCTGACTGACGTCTCGAAAGCTGAGTTTCGTCATCTCCGGTTCAGCAAGCCGTTGAAAAGTGCCAAATCTTTGCTCATGCCTGTGCCAACCTGGGATCTTCTTTGTCCGGTTCAGGGCTGAGGCATCCTAAAGCGTGAGTGGACTTGACGGCCGCTCCTGTCCCGTACAGAACTCTGTTTACTTGCAGCCAGGTTGCTCAAGCCTCAAGCCAGCTGGAAGGAGCTTTTCTGCCCTAGGCGAGAAGTTGCAATGGAACGCTCGCATGAACTGTCAGATGCAGAGTTGGATCCGGGGTCGGACTTTCACATAGAAACAGAGCCGCCGAAAGAGGCCATGCCTTTTGGCGCTGCCTGGGAAGAGATTCCGGTGAAAGGCGCTGTGCGCATGCCAAAGCATTGAGCTTCTCCAAAGTACCTTAACCTACCAACCCTACTTTTTTGTCGGTTCTTATTATAAACCCTAATATGGAATTTGTAGGGACCCGCCAAAAGGTAGGTTCTGGTGGGCTAAGGTATATACTCTATACTCAAAGTTCGGATGTAGAAGCTTCGTTTCGGGCACCTCCCAAATACCTCCGAAGTACACCTCACAAACAGTAGGATCTTGCTGCCTGGTATGGACGATAGGAGCAAGGAGGGGCTAAGCCGCGCAGCGCCGCGCAGCGCCGCGCAGCACAGTTCCGCCAGGCCTTCCGCCCGGCCGATGCCCTCCCCTGGGCGGCCTGGGCCCGGGCCCTCGCCCTCGGCTCCTGGGCCCAAAAGAAGCTTCGCTTCGCTTCGGATGACTTGGGATGTTTTTCGATGTGTCTCTTCATGGCGGCAGGTTCTCTCTTTAGGTCTCCCAAGGCATCCTCTTTCAGAGTGCGAGAACACGATTTAGACTTCCCGTGGCATTTGCCAAGTGCGTGAAGGTCCTAATTCAAGTGGCGTTAGGTGTTCATGAGACGAAGGAAGCCTGAATGGGTTCGGTCGTTTCTTGCACATCGCATGCTTGATCTGGCCGTGAATTCGTCGCTGTGCATTGCCTTGCTGTGCTGAGTCGCAGAAGCGGCTGAAAAGCAGCCAAAGCAGCCGCAGCAACCAAAGCTTGCCGCCGGCAGTGCCTTGGCAGTTTACTGCTTCGGTACTTCACAGCTGGTCGGAGAACGCACAGCCGCACAGCGTAGTAAATGAGAGTCTTTCTCCTTTCGTCTGAGCTCAAAGCCCTGGGTCTAGGGAATTGGCTCGACGCACCAAGGAGTCCCGAGCACAGACGCCCGCAAGCCTCTTGGCATCCAAGAGGCGGGGTCTAGTTGGGTTACTGAGTCCAGCACGACAATCAAGCTCCTCCATTCCCCGCGCGTTCTGAGTTGGGAGATGACTATAAGAGAACACGTGGGCGAGAAGGAAGGGAAGGTCAACTGGAAGAGCGTACGAGTGAACGTGGACGACCCTGGAATCAGATCGGCAAGAGTTCTGTGCTGTCCTTCGGGCAGACGCCGTCAGTGTCTGTGGCCATTTCTTGGTGAGGGATTGCGGCAGCGAACCAGCTCGCTTTATTCGTGTCCCAGCAGAGCCGCTGAAGCGGTGTGCGCTGGCAACATCGGACATGCATGATGACAGTGCACAAGTGTCACTCGCAGGTCGTTGTCGCAATATCGCGAGATCATTGCGAGTCAGAGTCACCAACGGCTTATCATCAGTGTTTGAGTTGCACATTCACATGGGTAGTGCTCGGTGCAGGACGTCGCTCTCCGACACCGAAAATGACATACTGGGCCCTGGGCGGGTCAAGCGGGGAAGCCTGGATCTTTTGCAGCGAATGTTACGAGCACTGCGTGGCTAAGTGACGAAAGCTAAGGAGTACTGATTGGGCTCGTCACGTGAAGTGCTATCTGCTCTGAAGTGGAACACCTCTTGAAGAAAGGTCTCCCTTGGCAGATCTGCGTCCTGTGGTTGTGGCACCGTCGTTGCCACCGATGGTTCCGCACGTCATGCCACCTTGTTTATGAAGTCTCGCTCATCCCATGCAGCCTTTGCCTAGAAGTTCCCGGTTCGCCAGGCTTGGGCGGGCGACCCTGACGACCCGCAGTTCAAGGCGCCAAGCTTCGAAACCATTGGCCGCTGGGATGCAATTGAGGAGAATTGTAGGTTCACTCGGCCCGAGTTTTCGAGGTGAGGTGTTGGTAATTCTACTTCCTTGTCAGCAGCTTGATTGTTAGGGTTTGCTGTGCAAAGCCTGCTTGGCTCGAGGAAACCGTTAAGACACCTCGGGGCGTACTTGGAAGTCTTGGAAGCTAGAAGATCGAAGACACGAGGGTTCAAAACTAGAAGATCGTTGCCATCCACCGCAGTTTGGAGCATGCGCTGCATCCCGATCTCGCAACCTTGATCCAAGGCAAGCCGATTCGCTTGAAGTTCTGCAAGGAGATGTCCTGTTTGCAGCCTGTTGCCTTCAAATGTGCTCCCTGCTCCAGCTGAATTCACGGCTTGACTTGTCACATGTCCCGTGGTTTTATCGACGTTAGGGTCGGATGCTTAGCCACTTGTTCGAGAACCCGCGAAAGGGAATACTGCTACATCGTGATGATTCTCGAAGACTGCGTAAAGCACGGTCAGAGACATCCCTTGGACTGTTTGCGCATGGCCAGCTAACTAGTACGAGTACTGTACTGGTAACAAGCTGCACCCAACGATGATCGGCTCTGCGCTGCGAAAAACTACGAATCTGGAACTCTGAAGCTGGTTCTGCCTCCAGCAAACCAGAAAGTAAGCGCCGTAAGACAGCCATGGCAGGAGTGGTACGACAGTCTCTTCGGAGTTGCGGCCAAGAGCATCCCAGGCGGGGCTTTGGCAGAGACTTCATCCCGCATCGCCTTTGGGAGGGATTCAGCCGGGAACCGTGTATTCCTGTTGTGTTGCTTGGCAATTCGTGCAAGAAGTCGCGATGAGTATGCGCAAAATGTGACACGTTATGGAAGCATGTAGTGCGAAAGGCATCCTTGTCTCGCGGAGCATGGCATGTTCCGCTGGCCCTGGCATGCAGATATACAAGGGACCTTCCACCTGAGATTCCAGACCGTCCTCAACCCTCCTTTGACTCGGCAGATATCCTGGATGCAAGCAACTGGCTTCCTGCCGATGCACCAGTTCGACTAAAACTGCCTAGCTGCCGCCTCAGTCGCTGGGCACGCTCGGCTCGGTTCCCGGTAAAGCCACGGCCTGGGCCGCCTGGGCCTAGTGCTGCAGAGGCAAGCTGAAGGAAAAGCTGGGCATACAGGACAGCTGACTCGCGACTCGCCAGCCTCTCCTCCCAGTTTCCCATGCTCAGGGTTTGCTACATGACTTGTCCTTGATCGCTCGAGACTGGCAGGCACGTGAGGCCATCTCCTCCGATAGCTCCCGAAGTCTGGCCTGCAGGAAGCAGAGGTCCTTGCTTCGACGCCAGCTTCCCGGCCGTCGACGGGCACATCGACGGAAAGCTTGGAACCTACTGGTAGGGCGATGCAAGGCCTCTCCTTCGAGTGTTGCTCGGAAGGTGCACGGTCATCTTGGAACACCGTTGTGGTTTTCACTAGTAGTGAGGAGAGGACATGGCGCATTTCTGTTCTGGAACCTGTGTGTTGGGGGCAAAACGCAGAGTCAGTCAGTTGCCTTTGGCGAGGTCACCGGAAAGGTCGAAAGCGCAGGCCGAGCGGATGGCAGGCGCAGGCCGTGAGGAACTCAAGCGGGCGCGCGGCAAGCTGTGATGGGAGAAAGCGCAACGGGCCACGGCTCAGGTCCCCGAAGCCCTCAAGGATGAGCGACATTGGGCGGCGATCCGCCTCCAGTGACTCGACCTCCGTTGGAGAGAGGGGGCTTTGGGGGGGGCTTTATGGGACGCAGCGGGCATCCGCCAGTGAGTCTTTGGGTTTGCAAAGTGCCACGGAGACTTTGGGTTTTGGTTGCAGATCCGCAGTTGGGAGAAGCAAGATGCACCGAAAACCAGCTTGCAGTTGGGTTGCATGCATTGAAGCGCACCGCGCTGATCCATGCTGAGCTCAGGCTCAAGGCAGACTTCAAACGTCAGAGAAAGACAAACGAAGGCAGAACTTCGGACAAGTCAGTCCCTTTGCAGACTCCGACAGTCCGAGAGACGATAAAGTCCGATAAAGTGATCCGTTGTCGCTGCCACCGCATGGCGTTGTAAGCGGGCGGAGGTGGAAGAGCATGACGCACTGCTTCGAGGATCCTTGGCGGAGCGGCGCAGCTTCGCAGTGCCACAGACTTCCATGTACCGAGGACTCTGGAACGATCAAAGATGTCGATTTCGAGTCTGTGGAAGATCAGAACATCGCCAGGTTGAAGGAGATGGCCTGTGGCATTTCAGTAGTAGGATACCCGACTCAACACCCGAATCAGCAGCACAGATCTTCTGTGCTATGCCATTGCCGAGTCTAGGTACTGTGATCTTTACGGTGTGTACCCCTGATGTTCAAGTCGATCCGTGCACTGATTTGACGGTCTGTGATCTTCCGAGCATCGCGACATTGAGACACGGCCAACCGCTCACCCAGATGAGCGCCCGCCCAAGTCTCCAGGAACGGATGGAAAGGACAAAGGACAGCGTGGATCGTTTTGCGAAGGTGGACATGCATTCTTTTCGGTTCATGTGGGAAGATGGACCGACTGCGAGCCGTGTTTGCACAACTGCAGATTCGGGGAACAGCCCGCAGCCAGGTGCACTTCCGCTGGACGGTTGGGATCAAGTTCATCGGCCTGGTGGCTTTGGCATCGCTGCTGGCAGTGGAGTGGTACTCTGAGGTTCGATCAGAGGCCTCGCGTCTGGTTACCGAGCTCTCGTCTCTTGGCAAGGCCCGGAAGGGACGTGTCATACGGAGCAAGTCATCGTACGAGTAGAAGAAGCTCTTGGAAGATTCTCTTCCCCTCCTGACAGTGTCGGCTTTTGAGTGGAGGATGTGTTGTTGTATGACCTCGTCCTGACGATGTCGGCTCGGATGCTGGCGCTCACAGGCGGGACCTGAAATCGCCCCCTTCGGCGCCGTTTTGCGACGGCGTGACGACGCTGCGAGGTGACTTGCGATGGCGCGACGAGTATTTTCTCAAGGTGGAGCCCTTGGAGGCCAGCTCTCAGCGAGGTTTTGGAGAAGGCGTACGACTTCCATGCACAGTGTGTTTACTAGTTGAGTCATCAGCACACAGACTTAACATCGAGCTATGCTTACATTTAGATGTTTTGAGTTCCTTTTTGTGTTGCATTGAATTGAAGCTTCAAGAGGCGGGATACCAAGTTCCGGCTAAACTCCCAGCAATATTTCACTGGTGTTCTACTGAAGGACAAATCCTCATACTTATTCGAGCGTTCCGCAGCTTCATGCTACAGCCTGTCCGAGCACGACCATTCGCGTCTTCGGCAGCCGCCTGTCGTTGTGCGAAGCATTTAAGTGCACCCAAAGCCGCCTCTCCGCCGAGTACCAAGTGAGAGACGGGCGTGCCAAAGCATATCGTGGTAGTGAAAGGGGTGGTGGTGGTAGTAGTGGTAGTGGCAGTAGCAGAAGAAGTAGTAGTAGTAGTAGGAGTAGGAGTAGGAGTAGGAGTGCAGCAGCAGCAGCAGCAGCAGCAGTAGTAGTACTACGTGCAGGAGTAGGTTTGCCCACGGCATTTGGGCAATTGGGGAGCTGGTTTCAGGGCTTAAGGTTTCGGGTTGAGGGTTTGCATTTTAATTTCTTTTCTTTCTTTAACGAGCCGCATCCCTCTGTGACGAATTTAAGCTCTTTTTCCGAAGATGTCACGTAGTTGTTCGGGCGGAGATGACTGCTGGGGGGAAATGCTGAGACCAGTTTCATGTGCCTCCGTGGGTGCCTGGCCGCGAGCTGGGGGGACTGGGAACACAAATAGGCGCCAAAGGGAGAAAGCTACCGCAGGACACAAACGAAGATCCCATTCGCAGCCCCAACTCGGCAGTTCGCGCAAAAGTTTGGCTGCGACAAGATTGGGAGGACACGTCCCAAGTCCCGCGCCCACCACGCCGAAAAGACTCAGCTGTGGGTGCAGCCAAAGCTGCGCGGGCAAACCTATGCCTCTGCCCGAGCACGCGCAGTAGCAGTAACAGAGCAGCAGCAGTAGGAGTAGGAGTAGGAGCAGGAGCAGGAGCAGGAGCAGGAGCAGGAGCAGGGTAGGAGTAGGAGTAGGAGTAGCAGTAGCAGTAGCGGTAGCAGTAGTAGCAGTAGTAGTAGTAGTAGCAGCAGTAGCAGCAGTCGCAGTGGCAGTCGCAGTCGCAGTCGCAGTCGCAGTCGCAGTCGTAGTAGTAGTAGTAGTAGTAGTAGTAGAAGTAGTAGTAGTAGTAGTAGTAGTAGGAGCAGCAGTCGCAGTCGCAGTCGCAGTCGCAGTCGCAGTCGCAGTCGCAGTAGTAGTAGTAGTAGTAGTAGTAGTAGTAGTAGTGGTAGTAGTAGTAGTAGTAGTAGTAGTAGTTGTAGTAGTAGCAGTAGGAGTAGTAGTAGTAGTAGTAGGAAGTAGTGGTAGCTTAAAGCAGCAGGGGTAGTAGTAGTCGCATTTGCAGGACAGCTTCTGGTAAAAGAGCCCGTCATCCTCCCCAGGTGGTTCTGGACGAGATCGGGCGCAAAGCACCTGACATTGCCAGCGAGCACCTTGATTGAAACTTCGGTCTGCCCTGTCACTGCATCGCTCGCCCAAGCATCCGGCAGTACCAGACTGTGAAAGTGATGACTTGTTTAAGCTCAGCGGGATTCGAAAGCTAGGTGCCGTTTGAGTTCGCGCCCTGCCAGGTTCGAAAGAAGGACCGTCGTGGCAAACGACAAGTTGCTGGCGTTGGAGGACGGGCCATCGGCCGGACCATGTCAACCCGATGACAATCTGAAAGTTAGGCTGGCCCTGCAGCCCCAAGCTCTTCCTTCCACCGTAACTCCTGGAGTTTTTGAATTAGACTCGTACTGCATACCAGTGTATGCACGACTGCTGTGGCTGCTGCTACAAACAAGATCGCCACCCCCTGCAGCTCTGCACACTGAGACGAATGTGGGCTTGCTGCCCTGGTGTGAGTTTGCTTTTGTCGCCCCCGCTTCAATGTATTGGCGCATCATGACTTTCTGTTGTTTACATCGCTCATCGGAAGCACCCTGTTGTCAGCCGACCCGAAGCCACAGCAGCATCTAGCCTATGCAAGTGCAGTGGCGTGGGTAGAAGCATCAATGTTCTGTTTGCTGATGCTTCCTTCGGATGCGGCAAGGGCGAGGCCATCGAGTTGTCCACAAGTAACGTTACCTTGGCCACCAGCGTTCTCTTCAGCGACGCTTACGAGACCAACAAGGCCCTCGAATTCGCTTGCGTTCGACCGCGAGTTTTCTTCAAAGAGTCCTTTTAATCAGGCGCTCCTGCTTGAGGGCCTCACTGTGTTGGACAGCATGATCAAGGACGTGCGTTCTTCGGCTGCAGCTCCCGCAACTTGCGACTTTGAGATCGCATATTATGGATCCCTGGTCCGTGCAACCACAATGGAGAAGACTATGGAGTTCTTAGCGCTTTGAAATTTGGAGATCTGAGGCAAGCGTCACCAGGACACGCAATCTTGGTGGGGCATCTTGAGCCCGTGTCCTGCCTCAGAACGGGGCATGGTCTTTGGTCGCATGTGTGATAGTATCAGGAGATTTTAGCGCCTTGTGGATGCTGGTGTGTTCCGAACCACCTGCTGCGGAAGTGTCGACGAATGCACCGACCAAACTGAGGTCCCTCGTGTTACTTGCTTTTTTCGGCGAATGTGCCATGACCGTTGCGGTCGAACGGCTGGACCGACGGCTGGAAAGATACTGGAAAGAAGCTGATCATGCACAATCAGCGTGCCCCGAAAAAGTTTTGTCGAAGCCCAAGCCCTTTGAAGCAACACTCTGCAAAGGGAGGTCACTGCTCAAAGTGCCCTGCGAGGTACAGCCACGAAGCGCGCAAGCGTTTCGTCAAAAAAGCAGAGGACACGATTCTGAATATACAGGGGAAGATCCCGAAGCGTTTTTTGAGGCGGGCACAGACTCTTGCGGGGGTGCTGTGTGGAGGCAGCGTTGATGCGAGTATCGCGGTATCATGATGCATCAATGATCACGGTTCTTGCCGATGCACTGAGCATGCTCCGTAGAGGCCGTTGCAGCTTCAAACCGACAACGATGAAGTCCCCCCGTCTCCACAGTTATTGCGCAGGAGGTGCCGTGTGACAAGTTGCAGTGGAAGCCTTGCTTATTTCTGGACTTGGGTTTCGATTGCTTGCTAGCTTCCAGAAACGGCAAAGAAGCCAGTAGGAACTCGTAATTTTTTGAAGCTCCTTCTATCATGTGGACCTGCTTTAGTGTTTCTTTTGGCAAGGTTGCGGATGCTGTGTTGAGTTATGCTGACTTTTGCCTCAGAGACCTTTACTGATGCTGAGCCTATGAGCTCGCAAGTTTTCGGCGGCTTGGAGGACCGGGTTTGTTCACCACGGAAAGTCACAACAGGTGACACCCAACTCATGATTCTCTGTTCATCGATCCTCAGCTCGATCGTCGCACAGGTTTGCAGTCCATCGGAGCTGTGGGGCGAGAGGGAGAGGGAGAGGGAGCGGGTGGACTTGGCACGAGCAGAAGACCAGAGAGGCTTCCTGCTCCGAAGCTCCCTCAAAAACTCCAAACATAGCGGGAGACTCGCAGGGCCATGGCCGGCCATGGCTGGTTGCGGCTAATGACTAATGTGCATGTCAAAAATTGAAATAGAACGCAGTGAAAGCTCCAAAGCTGCCTCGTCCGAAGCCCGGACCGTGCTGAGGCACAAGAATGGGTAGTTTTCTGAAGTCTTTTTCCGCCCTGGAGGCTTTTCTACTTGGCGATGTCTGCCGAAGTCTTTGCACTTGCAGGCCAGAATGCGAGAGACTCTTCGCATCTTTGTGCGTTTGCGTGGAGCCAAAGCGACGAAGGAATGCGGTAGGTAATGCGCCTTGGTACTTGTGGCGTTGTGCAGAAGCCATCGGTTGCAACTGACCAGCAAGTGTCGGGGCGTTCCATCTTGAACGGAAGAAAACGCGTTGCTGTTTCGTGCTGCGCATTGAGACACCTGGGCCTTTTCCCGGCCAGGCTTCGCAATACCAGCGGTGCTGACCCTGGTCGTGCCTGGGATGCTTTGGCAGCTCCGGGCCTCTCCCTGCGATCACGTAAAAGGACGCAAGTAAAGAGAGAGGGACTAGGAGGGATGCATGTCTAGGGCCTAGGGTTTCAAGGACGCAAGGTTTCCTCATTGCCGAGTCTGTTACATGTCTCAAGGCTCTGTACAAGGCTGAGGGCACGGATCCACTGCAGCAGCTGATCGTCCACGCGAAAGACACCGCGGCTTCGGCTAAGCCGGCGCTTTTTGTTTTTTTTCGTTATTTGCCTAGCCCCTTTCCTACCCGGATCCAACTCCATCACTTACACGCCAACCCTCTTCGTCTGCTTCTAGGCTGCCATCCATGATCCGAACTTACTGTTTTGATACCCTTGCTATTTCTTTCATGCACATGCTGTGCAGAGGGCTCAATGTCTTCGTTGTTGACATATCGTTGTGTCTTCCAGTGCTTTTGCACTAAGTAACTAAGCTCTCCTGCCGGTACGCATTGTACTGCATGAGAAGTCGTTCTTGTGACTGCCTTCCTGGCAAGCTAAGCGCCAAGCCGTCTGCTGCAGCTGCTGTAGAACCAAGTTCTTACCCCGACCGTTTGCGAGAGTGCTCTGTTGGGCAAGGTGTAGCCGTAACCTGCGTATGCTGCCCAGCATCGCCGAGCCTTTGCACAGTGGCCTGAAGGTTCTTGACTGTCCGAGCGTTCCGTTTTCCCCACCCAAACCACCCACCTAGCCTCCGTGCCTCTGACGCTTTGAAGCCATGATATGGAGCTTCCTCGATAAAGTTGATCACGCAAAGCTCCAAGGAGTTCTATGATGTGGCCTTGACCTCCAGTGCCCGACTCTGCGTGCTCTCGGACGACACGCGCTGGGCGAGGGACACTTTCTAGTGGTTCTGGGATTCGTGTGCTTTTGTCTTTGAAACGCTGTTCCCTCATCACTGCGAAACCAACAATCTCGTAACACTCTGCCGGAGTTGTGCCTTAGCCCCCTTCACTTCGATCAGAGTTGAACCTCTGTCTAGCTTCTCTGCCAAACTTCCAGGAGTACGATGGCTTCGTCGCTCCGATCGACACAGCCCTTGCAGGCTTGCAAGAGGCACCGGTGCCCCCCTCTCAACACATCTTTGTTTCAGAGATGCTAACGGGAATGGCTTCCAGGTCGCTCCGGATGTGGCAGCTGAGTTCGCCAAGTCGACTTCAGCTGCGAACGACGCGCTCATCGAAGCTTTGATGCTCTGAGTCTTTCGAACTCTAGGAGGACTGTAGAAAGCCAGTGTCGAGTTTTCTGCAGATGACCAGAGACGAAGGGTCGCACAGACCTGCCAAAATGCCGCTAGATGACTCAGGACTCGCTCTCCCACCAAAGGGGCTAAGCTTGCGATGTAAGGACATGGAGGCAGCAGCTCTGGAAGCTTGTGGCTCTGAGTCACAGCTTGGCCGCAGCATCTTGCGACTCGAAAGTTCAAGCGGAAGTCGGTCGCTGTTAGGTTTGCAGGGTGCCGAGGCTGTTTGGCGGCCTCAGAGAGCTGATTGGCATCCGAGGTTCAGTCCAGCCTATGAGGGCAACAAGACGCTGCTTCTTGATGGGATCCGCGCAGTCACTGCGGCTGCTGACCAGCAGCGCCAAATCTTTGAGGATGAGGAAGAGCAGCACCACACAATCAGCCGTGATCGGACAGCACATGAAAGCTTGGGGTCCGGTGTTCCCAAAGGGGTCCAAGGTGAGAAGAGTGTTTGCTGTTGAGCTAAAGCTTGCAACTTCATGAACTGATCAAGTGCAACAAAGGCATCCTCTTGATTGTGAGCACCTTCCTCATTGTAGCCGCGGACCTCTGCACAGTTGCACCTTGATATCTGAACTGGGGGCCTGGGGCGTGGGGCTGGTATCAACACGCTTCCGGCCGAGGTGATTGCAGCCTGGATGGAAGCTCTTTCCGTTGCGGATGATGCTCGGCTTTTCCAAAGTTAAGAACTTTACAAATCCATGATCGAGGAGCATGCTCTGCATCCATTTGTGACCCCCATGTAACTCGGATAGTGCGGTTCTGCGGTCTCTTGCTGCTCCGAATGGATTTCTGTGAGGATAGTTGGTGTGATGCCTGGATCTTCTCTTCAACACATTGCAGAGGGTGGTTTGCAAGCCTAAGGGTAACTTGTGTTCTCCCCTCATGAACTCTGCTGCGCTGAGACGGCCTTCCCTGCTCCAAAAACGCTGTGAAGGTTGCGTGTATGTCTCGGTCATTCTCCATGCTGTGCGTGCTGTGCTGCCACAGGCTCCCCTTCTCTCGATTGAAACCCACCAAGATTAGTTAGCCTATGTTGGCTGGCTCCTTGCCACGCACTTGCTGGTATCAGCAGGGGTATGTCGGGGGATGGAACTCTAAACCCCTAAACCCCTAAACCCCTAAACCCTAAACCCTAAACCCTAAATCCTAAATCCTAAACCCCTAAGCCTCTAGCTGTCCTTTCGGGAAAGGACGGTGACGATGGCAAAGATTCAGCGGCCGAGCAGCGATTTGTGCTCGGCTCCGTGGCCAGATTTCAGGCATCTCCTTATATTAGATATTATAATATTAGATAGTATATATTATATATTCGATATTAGTCATATTATATATATATATATATATTATGTATTATAGATTATGGATTATGTGTTTTAAATACTATATGTTATATTTTGTATAGGTTTGTATAGTATATTTTGCATATTAGTTTAGGTTGCCAACAGCAAAGCGTCAAACTCCGCATAGCTATGGAGTTTGCTTTGCTGTTTTGGGTTCCAAGTTGCTCTCAGGTCTGTTGGACCTGGTCAAGATGACCTTGAGCTCAGACAAGAAGGGATTTCCGAGGGCCGTTGCTGACCAGGATTCAATGGAAGACGACGGCACCGACATCTTACCTGACGAATCCGGTGGTGGGGCGCTCACCCACCAGTCTTTGATACAGACATGGTGTGATGCGCCCACTGAAGTCACCACCCGGATAACTTGGGCTTAGAATTCGAGTTTATACCATACATATACAGCTTCTGTTGATCGAGACGGTCCGACCCGCTGGATTTCCCCTCGCGACGATGCATAAGTTCACGGACATGGCAACTTTACAGTGTTCTTCTAGTCATCGGCCTTCGAGCCGGCAACAGCCTAGAAATCCTTGTTGCTACGGACCTCTCGGTCTGCGTGTTTCGAAGCTTGAGATGCTAAAGCGCTGTAGATGTGCTTCGCATATTCTGTGTTTGCTGACTTGCAGGGTGCGCGCCAGGCCTTGGCCACCGAAGGTGGCACTTTCCGCACTTTTCGGGTTCAAAACCCGGTGCAGCGCACGATGGGCATTGTGTTGCTGCGCACGACGAGCAAGGACAGCGTAGTCTTTAAGGCACCTGAAGGGTGCCACAGGCCGTTTTCGGTCTGCCTCGAACGTTGCTATCAGGGTAGCTGACTCCAAAAAACCTCACCTGGGATGCAAAATCGCCGGAGGGGGGGAGTAGTCCTCGCGCTCGTTCCCGTCCTCTTGGGGCCCTCGTCCTTCTTACTGCTCCCGCACAGAAGCTCTCGGAGCGCCCAGGTGTAAAGTGCGTGGATGGGCTGCCTTCCGGACTTCCGCTTGGCTTCGAAGGCGCCGTCAGGCCCTCTCCTCAGAAGGTCGGCGCAGAAACATGTTGTCATTGAGAAGTCTCTTAAAGGCTCTGTTTTTGAAATCATCGCACTTCAGACCCGAGCCGGCTCGCGAATCAGGCATGAAGTCTGACTATCTGTGCGTTTATGCAAGGCCCAGATTCGCATCGCGAGCTATTTCAGAGGGCACTTGGCGAGGACGGGAAAACGGTATCTGCTCCCGTGGTCTCGGTCGCCATGATCGCGCGATGCATGTAGTGTTTAGCGTAGCAGACACTTCACCCTGCGCGGCGCACGAAGCTGGCATCGTCATCATCGCCATCACCATCAACATCACAAGCACCAGCACTCTTCATCTTCATCTTCTCCTTCACCTTCACCTTCACACTATCACTACCACTACCGCTATCGCTATCGCTACTAGTATTGCTATCGCGATCGCTGTCACTATCACTCTCACTATCACTATCATCAACACCATCATCAACACCATCATCACTTTAATCATCATCATCATCATCTTCTTCATCGTTATTGTCATCGTCATCATCATCATCATCATCATCGCCATCATTATCATCACCATCATCAACACCACCGCATCATCATCAGCATCATCTTCTTTTTCTTCACCATCGGCATCATCATGATCATGATGATGGTCATCACCATCACCATCACCATCATCATCATCACCACCATCATCAGCATCATCATCAGCATCATCATCATGGTGATGATCATCACCACCATAATCATCATCCCCTGCGTGGCAGGGAGGAGGGCTGCATTTTTTCCAGGGCAGTGCTATGTGCTGCCACGGCGTGGGGGATTGCCTTCTTCATTAGCCACGGTAGTGCGGTAGCGCCAGCGCGCTTGGTGCCGGCGTGCCCTGCTTAAGTACCTTCACAGTGGATCATGTAGGGAAATGCTTTGGGTCTATGAAGTGGAAACTCTTGCCAGGTGCGCTTACAGCCCGTGTTTGCCCGTGCGGTGGGTTCTGCCGTGCGTGGGGCAAGCCTGCCTTCTAGCGGTGCTGCTTTTTCCAAAGTTCGTAATCGCGCTCCCGCCACAGTGCCGCATTCATGGAGTGTCGCGCCTCTTTTGCAAGATGCGGTGCAGCTCTTGTTTCAGCCGCCCTTAGTCGTGCTCTCGCTACAGTCCCGTGCATTCCAGCCTGCCGAAATCGTGCTGGTTCCGCATTCTGGGGTGCTCTCCCACCACCATACAGCGTGAATTTAGCACTCATGTGTGGTCTTGGGAGCATCAGGGGTGCAGGCTGTTGTAAATATGTTATCGCTCAGCCGTGGAATCCAAACTCCATTCTCATGTCGGGCATGGAGACAGAAAGAACAAATGTTACGCCTGGAAGCATTGTGAGCCCGGTGCTCGTCTGCTTTCATTTCGGCTTTTTTGAGCTTCTGCGGATGACTTCGCCCACCAGAAACTATAATTCTGATTTCTGGTTGTTCACTGCACGAGCTGCAACCAACAAGCAACTGTGCCAGTGTGGACCCCAAAAGCAAAAGCGCACCTGGCAGTCCAAGCCCCACAAACCCAAGAACCATTTCAGGAGCCCGTCGCATGCTTTTATGTCCAGTTGTCGGCCTTTATTGGATTATTGGTTCGCTTTACAGAACTCGCATGATTCGAAGGACCGGACGCGCAGACTTGGTGCCAAAGCTCAAGCCCCAGAAGGACAGGAAGCCTTCAGCTCAGGCACCAAAACTACGCATCTAGCACAGCCACGGAAGGAATAGTATGACATGGCCCTGCTGGCCCCGGCAGACAAGATCGAGGGCGGAAGGCCGAAGGTAAACGAATTGAATGCGAAGAGGAGCCCCTGCCGCCGGAGCTAGCAAAGCGGCTGGCGAAGCTCGACCCGTGGAGCGAGGACAGAAGTTGACATGTTGATGGCCGCTCCGTTGTTTCTAGGACTGCTGAGGATTGTTTGCGTGCTGTTGTCAACACGACGCCGGAACCCCTCAGGAGCTCAACTTCCGCCATGCCTGCCTGGGACAAACCGGCACCGTGCATCTTGCCGACCCCCAAGCTGCTCTGTGCAAACCCACTCTATCACAGGAAAAACTGTGCAGCTTCGGCCCGAGGCGCCATTCATCAAATGCCTGCAGTCCTTGCAGATTCTGGAGCAAGGAGCCAAGCACGGGGAATCAACACTCTGGATCAACACTCTGGTGCCCAGAGTCTTCATTAGCCGTGGACAGCCTTCAAACTGGAATTGGACACGTTTAAGTTAGTCAACCTCATGGAAAGTGGAGGCCTGTGTTGAGGCCAACACAAGAGTGCACTTTGTGTGGAGGATAGGCTTTTAGTTCAATGGCCCGCAGAAGCAGAGACCAGAAACTTCAGGGTCTGCAGGATTGACTGCAGTCTCTGCAGTCCACTTTCCTTGGAATCCGTTCCGGGAGGATCAAACCCTCCATTCACGAACCAGTCTTCCGCGCGATCAGCATTGTCGTGGTTTCTATCATGGAGGAAGGAAGTAGCATACTACTAGAGCCTCTTAGTCTAAGTGGTCGTTTGCCTCCCCCCTTATCTCTGAGCATTCCCCAAGGCTTTGCGGCAACTACATCGGCTCGAAAGGCCGGGGGCCCGTGTCCAATCTGCTCTCTGAAAGGGCCCCCTCCCACTCTCAACCTGGCGACCTCTCTTCAGATTCTCGGATCATCACGGATCTCTTTGGGCAAGACCTTTACGGAGTCTGTCCAATCCAGCCAGTTCCGGGTCCGGGCGTCGCTAAGAGCTCCAGGCATCGCGCCCTTGATCAAGATGCTGGAGGCGCAATGGGACCTGAAGGCGGGACCTGGCGCGGGGCGGCCTTGCAGGTGGTGGCGAGGTCTCGACCCAGCCTTCCATCACACCGGGCTATGCTGTGTTGTTGTTGCCGAAGATTCTGAAAATGGGTTCCAAATTACGATCCTTGGAACTTCCATCGGGATCAAAGCAAGGCATAGGGGAACGGAAGTTCATTACCCTCTACTTGTACAAGACAGTTCCGGCGTGGTTCGCGAACCTCCAGACCCCTACCAGTGGCTCCTTGTTGCTAGCTTTTGCTGTGGAGGCAGTTTCATGCCAACCCCTACTTCTAGACTTACTCGCTGCCCTTCAATGCTATGGCAGCGCTTCCAAAGCCTTGAACCCAGTGATACCCTGTCGATTGTGTTGCCTTCCTCACTCGAGAGAGGTTTGCGTCTTGCTTTGCTTGACCTGCAGTACTGCGCAGTACCTGGGACTCGCATGGAATGGCCTGGGTGATGAGTCCTGTGGTCATCTTGCCTCAGCCTCGGCACTCTGAGTCTAGCACGAGACTTCTTCCCACTTCAAGGTCAGGCAGGCTACAGTGGCAGAGAGGTCTAGTGCAATTGCAGATGGAGGGCTTTAGCTACAGAGATGATACTGTGGTCGCAGGAAGAGCAAGAGACAGCAAGAGGGTCGGATATGAACTACAACTTCAGTCACAACTCGATCGTCTATTCACGCGGTAACTTTAGTAGACGGTTTAGCATGACGATCGAATTTCTGCTTCCGGCGCTTTTGCTCGAATCGCCGGGCATGTTGCTACGCCCTTCTGCGGGGAGAAGGGCCAAAGCCCAGCGTGTAAGGCAGGGAAGGGACGAGTGGAGGAACCTCTTCGGACAAAAAGGGCTCTGTGTCTGTGGCCGCCCGCATGCAGACCGACATGACTTTGCCGGCGCGCTGACAGCGAGACGGCCAAGGCCAGCTCAGGCTTAAGGAGAGCCATCAAGTCGTTCGATTTCCTTTGCTTTCCCAGCCGTCCTAGCCCAAATCAAGCGGTCCCGAATCCAGACTTGATGTGAATCATGGGCATGCAGGCACTGTTCATGTGTGGAAGCCGTGTTGCTCCTTCGTGACAAGTAGGTCATGCAGAAACTGTAGAGGTTCAGTCAACCGCGAATGTGCATGATCTGAAACTCATCGGTGCTGCCATTTGGCTCAGCGGGTCACTGCTGCCGCGGTCGGAGGTGGTTCAATAGTGGCAAGAATAAACATAAGTATACTTTCAATAAGAATCGTGATCTCCGATACTGTTCAAGTATCACATGGTACCACCATCCCCAGTTTGCAGCTTAATGCGACGTATCGTCTCGAGCAAAGAGCTGCCAATTTGTTGTATTCAAAATGTCGGACGAGATGTGCCTCGCGGACGACGAAAAGCCCGAAGCGCATCTTGGCTCCGACCAAACAGTCAGAGAGCCAGAAATTCGGAAAACAACACTTCAACGCAATGCGGCATCAGGGGCACCCAGCCCAATGCGAGCACCGCATGTGTGCAGCATGCTTGTTACGTAGATGCTGAGGTTGCACAGAAGCCGGTGTGCACCTGGGCTGAAGAATTTGTGGGATTTGGTTGAGAGCTGGCTGAAGTCAGGGGCTGAGTCTCCGCAGGCTGTGCCGGGCTTGCCGCTCCGCGAGCTTCAGGACTTGGGCCTGTGCGGTTGGAGGGCTTCGGAGGCGCAATCCAGAAAGTAGTTTCCAGCTTGTTTCCTACCTTTCGCACGGCTCAACTCATCAAGTGAGCCGAAAGCCTTGGGGCCTTGGGGGATCTGTCTTCGAAAGGTTTCATACCATGCTGGTTTCACTCCGCCTCCGTTTTTTGCCAGAGAAGCGAAAGCTGCAGAAGACCCGCGTGCGAGTTGGCATCCTGCCGTCAAAGTGCAGTTAGATGCAGTCAGCAACATGCTCGGGTTCACGACACTTGTTGAGTAAGTGAGTGAGCTATGAAGATCCCTTCTCCATCTGTAGGACATTGTAGGAACAGCCCACGGCTTGAAGCTGTTTGTTTCTCTTGCATGTGGTCAGGACCAAGATTCACCTCCAGACGATCTGCCCAGCATTGTCTCCAGAAACCATGACCAAGTCATGCAGAAGCTCCGATGCTCGGCAAAGTTCAGGTCGCAAAGAGAGTGACTGCCGGCCGCCGGCTCTGTTGGAACTTCGACGTGCCTTGCTTGCTTTGCAGGTCGGCAGGAATTGCTCTTGAACGAGCTCTTGGTCCAGCGTCCGGTGAGCCTGAATCTGAGCACGCCGAACACGCCAAAGGGCGCCATGCCCGACGCCGATGCCGGGTCACCTGCGAAGCTCGGAGCAAGGGAGAGTTGTGCAGCTGTCTCCAGCCCCAGCACGTTTTTCTGTTTCCGCTTCACACGTCGTGGTCCGTTTGATGCCATGAGAGCCTCAGAGCCTCACCTCAGGACGAGTTCCAGGAGCTCTCGGATCCACAGGCAGAGAACTCAGAGAGCCTGTTGCCGACTTTCAGCATCCTGCGAGAGTTTTGGTCGCGGCTGATTAACGCCTTCTGTCCAGGGGGTGATCGGGGCATCTCTGCAAGCGAGCATTTACCGTGGTTTTGGGGATAAGATAACTTTCACCGTGAAGCCATGACTGTCATAGCAGCAACACATCCCACTGGGTCCTGGTGGTTGTGCTCTCAAAAGGCCAAGACGCCCAAGCGGCGGCTCCTTCACTCCGAGACTTTGGCAGCAAGACAGTGTGCATTGGACCTTGCCTTCCTCGCGTTTTCTGGGAGCCCCGTGATCAAGACTTGAAGTTCCAGTTGTTTTGCAGAGACTGAGGCCTTTTCGGGAAAGAGTGTGGTAGCTTCAGGGAGAGTGATTAGTCGTATTGGGACGGAGCACAAGCGACGATTTTGCCGACAATGCGGCCGGACTACCAGCAATGCCCTAGTAGCAGCAGATTGGGTAGTTGACAGGTGCGGTTGTGGACAAAGCCGATGCCAGGCATGCCTGTAAACTCAGAGGTTGTTGTTTTGCCTGGCGAGGATCCGCTGTTTGGGCATGTTCTGTTGTTCGCTGGGGTAGTGTCCGGACGATGCCTGCAAGTTGTAGCCTTAAGATGAGCTCGCGCAGTACCAAGAGCCCAGGACACTTTTCGTGAGCTACACTGAGTGCCTCGACCGTGAGATAGGACTTACAGTGAGGAGCCTGAGGTGGAGAGATTTCAGAGCCATACCTTCAATGTCGATAAGCCGAAAGCTTCTTCGATTTAACGCGTTGAAGCGAATAGATCAGTATGTCGGGCTGCGCAGACCTTGCACCCAAGGCAAGACCTGGAAGTCAAAGCCGGGGCGTCAGAAGTCCATGGCACAACGATCCGACGAAAGTCCGCTGGCTCAGGGGGAGTTCTAGAACGCTATCCGCTATTCGGGGTGCCTTGTTTCTGGTGCTCGTCTCTTAGAATGCTCCGTCACCTGCTGAATGATGCGTGCGGTGCCGCCAAGATTTGCCTCCATGCGGGCAGAGAACCCGGCGGAAGCCACTGGAACCGTGGACAGTATGTTGAGCCGGTCATGCCGCGGTGTTTACAGGCAGGGCATGGACTCCAACCTGCGTAACCATGGGCTCTTCCAGTTTCAAGCCCTAGCGGCTAGGACCATCGAAGCCGTTGTGCACAGCAGCTACTTTGATGCCTTCTTCACTTTGGTGGCCGCTTCGCTGCCAGAGAGCTTCCCGATTCAGGCCCCCGAGTTGAGTCTGCTGGTCAAAGGTGATCGCGAACACGGCCTTTATCGGTTTCGACGTGCAGTACACGATCTGGAACGAGGGGGTTCAACCTGCATCCTGTCTGCATCCGACCGTGCCTGAGAGGTGCTTCTCTTTCCCGAGAGCCGAGGCTTTTTTCTTCACGGGAAACTACGTATTCTCAGCCCTCTTTGCCGTTGAGCTCTTCTTGCGCCTGTATGTGGAGAGTGGCTCAGAACAATTGGTGTCCCCAGTGTATAGGACGCTCTCGCTTAGGATCAGTCTGTAGGGTGAGACATGCTTTTTTTGATGAGCCCTTGGAGACATTTTTGCAATGCAGCCGTTCATATGTCATTGTTCATACGTCATTCACTGATGGACCACGTCGCCATCGTCGCAGGCACACAGAGCATGAGCATCATAATGGTGCCAGTGCAGTGTGCAGCCAAGGATGGGCTCTTTATTGTGGAGAGGACTGGATGTGGGGTTGGCTTGACACCTTTATCGTTTTGACAGCACTCTGGGATATCGTGGCCTGGCTTTTTGGCTTTTCCCTTGCGAACCTGTGACAGGAAAGCTGTAGTCCCAAGGTCGCCGATGTCTGGATGGCTTCCCAGGAAGGTGCCGAGTCAGTGGCGGACATGTCTGGGCTCAGGGCATTCCGAATCATTCGCATTACACGCGCCTTGAGCAGCGAACCCTCCTGCCCCTACCCCAAACATCTTGTCGTGCTTGTGTAATTTGCTAAATCTATCTGTGAGTCGTATCCCCTGCGCCAAAGCACGCAAGGTATTGTAAAGGCGGTGCGATTGATGCGAATCTTCCGGTTTGTGATGGCTCTGCGGATGCTTGTCGCAAGTATTGTGAATACCCTCAAATCACTGTTCTGGGCACTGGTGCTGCTGCTTGGACTTATTATTGGTCGCCAAGTCTTTGACGCCAAAGCTAACGATCCTTAGCCTTGAACTCTCACCCTTGAGCAAAAGCCGGTGATTCCGTCCAGCGCTTCAGATAACAGATAGCCTTTTCGCACACATCTTTGCCGGGAAACTCTCATTGCTTTGGGCCGATGTTGTTTGTTTGCTTGTTCGTTCCTTCATTTGCTTGTTTGTTTGTTTGTTTGTTTGTGATTTCATGAGCGAAGCGGATCACACCTTCTGGGATTCTGGGGTGTAGCTTTTTTGGGTTTTGGGGCTTTGGGAATCGAAGGGGCAGTGGCCTTCGAACGCCAGCAGCCACCAGCAGTAGTTGCGCTTACAATGCGCTGCCCAGTTCGGCCAAACCCGTCGGTCATTGCATCGTCCTTCGCTTACTTTGTCTTGTGCAGCCATTTCGTTTTCTGATCCCTGTGTCTTTCGACTATAAAGACTCAGGCCCCGCTCATAGGTTCCACTTGCTTATCGTTCAGTGTCTGGGTCCTTAAGTTCATCCTTTTGAACTTTGTTCGCTTTCACTTCTTCTGGGCTTGGTCATGAAGTCTATGGTGAGGGTTCTGGGGTCTTTTTGGTGCGGTTCATGCAGGTTTTTTGGGACATGATTTTCGACCGAGCAGCTCCTTCCACCGCGAATCTTCCGCAATCGCACTCTTTCGTGGGGGCTGCTGTTTTCTGCCGGAGGGGGGGGGGGGCGGGGCGGGTACCCCGCGACAGCCGACAGAGTGGAATCCAACGAGCGCAGCTTGTAAACATGTGTCAGACTTGATTCGGAGCCGTCCCAATGTGTGTCCCACATCCATCTAACATCTAACAGCCATGCCTAAAGACAGGAACAGGAGCAAGCTTTCTGTTACGGCCCGATTCGTTGAGTAGATATGCATCTACTGAGTCCTGCAGTTTCCTCCTCCTCTCTAGCCTGCCTTTGTAGTTGTGTAGACTTGTAGATGAACCCGGCATGAACACATGTGCAGCTGACATGGTACACATCCAATCGCGAGTGTGCTTGTAACACCGCAAAGGTCTAGTCCACGTGCAGCAACTTGATGATTTTTGGTTCTTTTGTGTTTGCGATTCTGTTAGTATTTTCCGTTCCGTTGGCAGAACGCACAGCACGCAACCATGCATATAGAATGCGAGTGCCCTTTGCATGAGAGTGCACTGTCCCTCTGTATACGACCCTGGGCGTGCTCATTTCGGTGGTGTTATGGCTTCAAGCCAACTCCGCAACACGCGCAAAAGGAAAAAATACCAAGAGGACCAATAATACAAAAACACAAACGGACCAAAGCAACCAAAGGAACCAAAAGGCCAAAAGAACCAAAACAACAAACAACACCAACATAACCAACAACAACAACAACATAACAACAAACATGCGAATATTTCCGGAACTCTTGGAAGTTCGGGTGCCCGATTCCAAGAGTTTGGTTCTTGTGTTTTTTTTGGTTCGTTGTTCGTTTGTTTTTGTTTGGTTCTTCGTCTTTTTTCGGGTTCTTTCCGCGAAGCTCACAACGGTGGCCGATGTCTTTGACGAGCGCACGTCGTCGAGGTCACCTGTGCACAGTATGCCGAGTTGGCAAAGCTTTCGACACCAACGTTCCGATCACCATGATTTGGCAGAGGAGCCAGCAGGACAGCTACAAACAGACTACTGCGTGGATCCGGTCACGTTTCGGGCAAGACGGTCAGTTCGCTCTGACACAGGCTTCTTTCGAGCAGCTGACCACGACCCTTTCGACCGAAGCAAACAAGAAGCAGTGCAATGGATTTCAAGAAACAAGAGAAAGGATGATGAAGTTTACTGCGGCGCATCACAGAACGAAAAGGCGCAGTTCGTTACAGAACCGGTGGTGGCACAGACCTTGGTGTGGACATGGACCATAGCGAGGCGGCACGTGCGTTGGTTAAACAACATTTACAACTAGAAGGCGCCCCGGGACATTGGGATGATGCCGATGCCACCTCTTTTCTCGAAGAGCCAGGATGGCAAGAGGTCAAGCTCCTGACCCGCCGCAGATGGCGGACACGTGGCCAAAAAGCGAGTCCGGTCAACGGCACCACGGCGTGACGGAAGTAGCAACTTTAGTACGAACACCTTCGTGGACCGTGTCAGCAGTGGGCCCAACCAGCACACTGCCGACGAGGACAAGACAACCAACAGCCAGAAGAATCAGATTGATGACGTTGTCAGCAACGACGACAAGGAGACAGCCGAGAACGACGTTCCCGCTCCGCCTTGGAACAACAAGCGCAAAGAGCCCGACGAGAAACTCGCGTACCAAGCTCCCCTCCCCCGACAAGCGGGCCAACTACGACGAAACCACCAAGCTAGGTTATTTGACGCGCCGACGGCGAATGTTTCTTCAAGACCTTCGTTCATGCGGATGCCTTTGCACATGGCCTTCCTCTGGATGGTAAGTCTACGGGAAGATGGGCTAGCAAACTCCGGGTGGCAGCCGTCGTCCACATTAAGAACCCAAAGCATTACCGACGCTTCAAGACTTTCTAAGTGCAAACGGAGGTTGAGAAGGAGTACGTGCAAGCAAAGTAGGTTGTCAGGGTTTGTTTTTTGGGCTTTTGGGGCTTAGGAATCGCAAGGGGCAGCAGCCTTCAAGCAAATGGTGTCCAGCGAAGCTACGCTTGAATGTGAAGGTGTAGTCTGATGAACCGCATGTACTTGCAAATGGCCTCTTCACCCAACACCACTGTAAAAAGCCAGGCTCCTGTGCCGACGCGAGATTTTACAGTTTCTCTTTTATCCAACATGCATGTTTGGCGCATGTACAACATGTGCAATCAAGTTTGGCCAAGCTGTTCAGGTCACTGCGTTGTCGTTGGTTTACCTTGTCAGTTTGTGTGTGTGTGTGTGTCTGCGCAGCAAGTCTTTGTGACGATTTTGTGGCTATTCTTAAGATGTCGCGTGTGCCCAGATGTGCAATCTGAAACCTCGGCAGCACATGTCTTGCGTACACGTTTGCCAGTTCCAGCATCATCCGAGCGTATCCGATCGTGTGTTTTCATTCCACAGGTTGATTCTGATCGTTTATGTTTTCGGCGTTATCTTCTCTCAAGCTGTGCACCTTGGCAAGTACCTGTTGGAGTGGTCACATAACTTGAGTCCAGGCACAGCTCACAGCAATCGCTGCTTCAGGAATGATTTTCTCCAGGACCAGGAGCCCGACGCACCAAGTGTCACCGAGCAGGGCAGGGAAGTGTTGCAGGCCTTTGAACGGATGCTGCCTCGCTGAAGACCTTGAGATCAGAATTCATGGCTGCTGTTTGTGTGACCGCAGCTCCCGACTTGCGCGTCGATTTCGCCAGGCCCGTTTTGGAACAGTTCTGGACGCAATGTTGTCATTGTTTATGAGTATCACCGATGGCATCAGCTATGTGGAGCTGCTGACGCCGCTTTCGACACTGTCTCTTGGCGGCATTTCCCAAGAAGCAAACGCTGAAGGAAAGAATGAATGACAAACCGGTGTGAAGATGATATCTTTAATCGTGGACAGAGTTGCTCTTAAGAGGTGCTCTTAGCAAGCAAATAGAAGGCAGTTGGGATCTTTGGACTTCCTGTAGCGAAATATTGATTGCTTCATGCTGGGCAGAAGTCGTCTATGCGAAGATAGCAGTTCCTCATGCGACATGTAACATTTTCTCACGGTTGTTCTGCTCAGGTCGGGCTTGTGGATCTTCGTCTTCCTTTTCTACATGAGTTTCACTTACTTCGCGGCATCACGGCTTTTGCCACACTTGTTTTCGCATATGGCAAGCGCACTGAAGCAGACAAGACTTTCATGGGATATGGCATGCTGATCACAAAAGCCAAGGTATTGAACGTCGTCACAGGACGGACGATGTTCTTCTTCTACTTAGTGCAAGCCGTCTCGGTGTGCGTGTGCATGTGTGCTTCTTGTCCAGGTCTGAGGGGTGGCTGATGGGAAGTCCTGTGAGGTTTAGCATCTCGCTGTTAGTCAAGCTTGGCTCGGGAATATGTATATTAAATATTATATTATATATATAAATATATATTTATTGACGTATCATGTATTCATAATTCAGCGTAGCCCGAACTTGCCGGAGTGCAGGAGTCTTCTGCCACTCTGCAATTGAATCTGCGCAGAACGACCATGCAGCCGTTGTGCAGAGCATTCTTGAGAACAAGGACTCCGAATACATGCGTTTGTGTCGCTTGGACGGTCCCGCATCCAGACGAAAGGAGTGCTTCAGACGCACACTGCGCTAAGGAACGTAGGCACAGCCAATGGGTTGTTGGGCCGCAGCACCGTTTCTTATAAGACGCTGCACACGCAGGAACTCGACTCTGCGCTTGGGGGATCATAATCATAGATGCGGTTTGGAATTCATATTTGTTTGGGGTCAAAAGTCTTGATCTTCACCGTGTGTACTTGTTTTGAGCATAAGCAATGCTGTGATCAACAGCAATACGAGGTGTCTGTTCTTCCGAGTCAGATGGTCAAAATGCCGTGGCAGGAAACTCATATGAGAAAGCTTCGGCAGCTTTTCAGCAAGTTCAACTCAGAGACTGGTAGCGACGAGCCTGACGCCATCATCACATTTCCGATGTTCGAGGCGCGCAGGGTTCACTCTTGCAGGGGCAGCTTCGTCCTAATGAGTTGAGCAACAGCTAGTCTGTGCTGCCACCCAATCTTTCATGCTTGCACAACAGTTGCACTCTGGGGCTGTATACGAGAGTACTGTCATCGGTTCAGGAGAAGATTAACACGCCGGCGGTGCGAGAATACTTCGAGAGTCTGAACTTGGATGCTTGCCTGCTTTCTAGCCCAGGATAAGAATTCCGGAAGTGCTTTGGGGGCTCTTGAAGACTCCAGAAGACCCCAGGCATGGAGGAACAGGTTCGATACCTGTGTTGATCACATGCTTCCGAGCTTGGGAATGAGGGAGTTGAGCGGGGACGAGCGGTGCGCTTAGTAGGCCGGCACGGCTGCGAGTGACATAATGCAGGGAGCAAACTGTGAGCCTTCCAAAAGCCAAGAAGACTTTCGGCACTGCCTCCTGGATCTTACTGTTTTACGGGTCATGTTCGTTTAACATTTCTTGACTGCGCTTTTGCCATGCCGGAGATCTACAACATGACGACTTCGATTGTCTGAAAGATTCGGGTTGTGGCTTATGTCAAACGCGGGCCCCAGCACAAAAGGAGGAACGTCCCTTCGCGCCTCATACGCAGAGCCGGTCCCAAACAGAACTGACACCTTTATGACAGCCGACCCTGATCAGCCCAGAACTGCGCAAGCTCCGCACATGCACTCGTTCTGCCGCCGCGCCCTACACCCTGCGCCCCTCCAACTTGCTGGTGCCAGACAAGAATTGTTTCTTCTTCCTTCCCGTCCACCCGCCACCGATCCCGTTCCACCCACCACCCGCCCTTCAGTAGCAGTGGCAGAAGCAGTAGCTTCAGCAGAAGCAGGAGCAGCAGTAGCACTAGCAGTAAGCAGCAGCAGTGGCATTGGCAGTGGCAGTAGCAGTGGCAGTGGCAGTGGCAGTGGCAGTTGCAATAGCAGGAGCAGGAGCAGGAGCCGCAGCAGGAGCAGGAGCAGGAGCAGTAGCTTTAGCTTTAGCAGTAGCAGTAAGCAGCAGCAGTGGCATTAGCAGTGGCAGTAGCAGTGGCAGTGGCAGTGGCAGTCGCAGGAGCCGGAGCCGGA
>BGNK01004951.1:25155-46031 GCA_003297005.1 Symbiodinium sp. clade A Y106 | reverse complement strand
GAAACACGTCAGTGGCAACAAATCAAGACCAGCAGTTCCCCATGTGGACGCCCGATTTCGCAGGCATACACTCAAGGAACACATCAGTGGCAGCAAATCAAAACCAGGCATTCCCCATGCAGACGCTCGATCTCGCAAGCACCCGATCAAGGAAGTTGGAACTGAAGCTCTTGGCGGCCTTCACGGGAATGCTTGGTATCCGCCAACTAGACGCTGGTCGAACAGCTAGTTCACTAGATACTATAAAACATACAGACTGGCTTGAATCCTGGTTTCCGCAAGTAGACGCTGTGCGATGCATAAAAAAGTCGCGCGATGCATGATAAATCCACCCCTTGTAAGTCAAATTAAATCCATCTCTTTCTTTTCTCCGAAAGTGCGTGGCAAGGAGCTCAAGGAGCTCAGCGCGTCGGCATATCTGGGCATCGCAAGCTCTACATTTCCACCGGCAGCCGCAAACGTGCGTCTTCCCGAGGTTGAGGGCGACGCGTGTGCGAGCTGGGTTGTGCCGAGTTGCAGTTGCAAGTCACCCGAAAACGCACCCAAACCTCCGAGACACCGAGCTCGGAGCTGGCGACGCCTCGTGGCGGAGCGATACCGGTATCGCAGGTTCCACCAGCGGCGTGCCCATCCAAGGGCTGCAGCTGCGCGGATGCGGAGTGGAACGCGAAGGACTTGTGACCGGACAAGGCGGCAGAGTATACGTGGTGGCGTCTTCATGTACTTAACGCATATGGCATACGGGTGGCGTGCGCATGGCAAAAAATGCAGGGGGCTGTTCTTCGACTTGAAGCGCTGTGAGGTGCAGACATTTGCCTGTGTGGCGCAGGAAAAGCTGGGTGCACGTGGCAGTAGCGGAAACGGCTGATGCCGAATCTGTTCCTTGGGAAGAGATCCAGCTGGATATAGAAAGTCATGCTTCGCCATGTACAGAACCGGCACATATCATACACACTGCAATCCTGACAGTTCGGCAGATCCATGCAGATCCTGAGCACAGTGTGTGATAGACATTGAACGGAATGCGTGCGGAAGCGGTAGAGCGGTACAACGCCTCGCATGCACCGTGCAAGTGGTCTCGAGCCATCTCATGTCGCTGTTATGCAGAATCCGTTGTGAGAGTCTCTCTCGTCCTGAAGTGGGTAGGGCAGTGCAGTCACCGGTTCTTGCAAATCTATGCCAATCTATGCATTTTTCTTGCTCCGAGAACCGGAGGGGATGGCACACATGTGACTCCGAGTTTTGCTTCATGCAGTTCGCACCACTTTGCACTGGCCGGCTCTTTGGCACACAGGGCCTCCACGTGCGATGAACAAGAGAGATGCTTTGCTACAGGCTTGACTCCGTGACAAGCTTTCCATCCCATGTTTTTGGTTTGTGCCCATCGGGATAACACGACTGGCTACAAGTTCAATCACACCTGAGCGGTGCTTCACAGGCTGTTTAGCTTCCCTTCAATGAGTGCACTGCACCGTACCGTGCTACCCGTGCTGATTTACTCGCATCCCTGCAACCGCCGTGACAAGGCACCACATGTAATGTACAGTGTGCTCGGCACAAGCATTAAAACTGCGTTCCCCAGGGTGGGCTGCAGTCAATTTGGCGGCACATGCCCGTTGCACAAGCACGGCTTCGTTCAGCGAATTAAGGAAAAATGCAAAGCTCTGGTTGGAGCTCACGGCTCCTCGAGATTCTGCAGCTTCTGGAGAAGGCGCTGGCCCTGCAAGATACATCGAAAGCTCGGCTGTTGCAACTGCAAAATGGATGTAGAGAAACATCGCAGGGTAGCAGTGTTTTTCTTGAAAGGGTGCGAGCTGTACCTCTCTCATGTCATCACCTCTCGGGACCTCTCAAACCGTGCTGGCGCAAACATTGTCAGACGCTCAAAATTAAAACAGCAGACACCTGCGTGCATGCTTATCAACATGCCTGGCCTTGCTCGGCAGTGGGCCAGACGCCGTGCACCTGAGATTCTTGTACTTGTACCTTCCCCCATACCTCCTACTCCTTCTCTGTGCACATGAACTCGTTCTGGTGCCCCCACAGCTCGCCAATTCCAGAGCTGCCGCACAGCTTCACTCCACAGCCGTTGGGAAGTGCTGATATTATGTGGATCCAGGTCACGCGGACTCAAGCCAACCTCCCCGACGCCACCTGCAATAGTCTTCCAGCTCCTGATCGAAACTGTGCGAAAGTAGCTTGAGACGGACATGTTCCCCACATCTCAGCTACACATATCTGACTCGTCCTTGTTGTATTGGTGTAGGATGTCAATCTCGTTCTCTATGAAGCCCTTCAACTTCCTCCGCGAGGCTCCCGACAGCATGCGCACTTCAGCTCTGGGAGCCATGGACCTCGATGCCTAAGCTACAGAGTTTCCTTTGCTGCATCGCTATTGCTTGAGTTTATGGTCGAAAATCGAAGCTCTAAAGGCTCCAAAGTGTGGAAGAATCCTTCCTTTGAGTGACGAGTGACGGTCCCCTCTCGGGCCCGTGCCTTTCGCAGGCTTCTCTCTCGGACAAGTGCAAATGCCTCAAAGAAAACAGAAACGCATCATTGCGAGACCCTTCTCGAAGCCGAGGGAGGTCGACAGCTCCATGCCGCAATGGTTGAGGCAGTCCAGGCTTGCAGTCAGATGTCAACACGCCACATGCAAGACTTGGACTCAAACAGCTTGGCGATCTTCTGCTCATACTTTTGCTTCAGGGTGCCCAACTGATCTCGACTCTCCTTGCGTGATGACGAGAGCACTGGAAGACTGCAATGACCAGGCGATGACAAATGGGAGTGGAGACAGCTGCAAGATGTTGCAAGCATCAGCTGAGTCTGTGGTCATACAGCGCATCATGCCATTCTTTGCCGTCTTACATACCACAGAACGAGACGACGTGCCGGCATGGCACCGGGCCGTGCCATGCCAGGTACGTCGCTGCAAAATATATTAACATCGAAATTACAACTTACTGAGTTAACTGTATGTCGTAGACTCGTCTTCTGTAGCACACTAAATTCCTGAAATTCTTTAAATGATCTAGGGAGGCTTCAAACACCGAACTTTGATGCCCTAGTAAGCCTGGGCCGCAGGCTTGCAAACCCTCCCACTGCGGACCACTGAGCCCCGCAAGCACCGGAGTTTTGCGCAAGTCTAGATTAGAGCGATTAGAGAATCATTGCATAGCTCGAATATGTGTTTCGGTTGCAACCGCTAATGCAAGATCCTGCTCTTCCTCGCTGAGCACGCGAGACTTCCGGCCCAGCTCAGCTTGCATCTGGCCACGGGTAGGTCTAGCATGTCGGGTCTTACAGAACGGTGAGACGCACTCGAGTGGGTGCACCTTAGCAAGCAGCTCTGCATGGCGGTGGGCACGCGCGAGCCTCGGAGGACGAGTCTCGACATCCGAAATTATCCGAAAATAACATTTCAAGGTTGCGGCATGTCGCTGAGAGAGTTAACATCATTGCGCCGCACCTCGTGATGCTCACGTCATCAACATACTCGAACAGCTGTCAAGCTGCCACGAAATCACGCTCTTTCGCTACCTTGTCATCGCGTTGCTGCAGCTGTTGCTCGAGGTCCTGCATGGGCATGAATGTACAAAGACATGGCAAGAGGGCTTCAGAAACTGACTCGGTACATTACAGAAGCAAGTCGATGAGTTCTGCAGCGTGAAAAATTATTCCGTAGCACTCTACTGGATCTACCTACTGATAAATTACATCATATTACATCAGCTATGAGTCTCTCCAGCTGCCGGCGTCAAGAGGTACGGCGCACACGAAGGCACTGTCTTGCCTGGTATGGCCGGCCTCCGAATCTCTATGCGGAAAACGCCGGTACACAAGACTTTCAGGCATGTGCAGTACTCCTCTCCACGGGACATCTATCGGACACCTCGACACCTAAAGCACGACTTGCATGGACTGGGCCCCGGAAAGCAGAGCACAAAGCTTGATCGCAGTGTCACGGTCACGGAGTTGCAGAAACGTGACAACTACGGTTACCTGTGCCTCCCCTCCCCCTATGAACGCGGCAAGTCCTTGCAGCGCTCACGACCTGAGATCCAGCTTGCATGGTGGAGATCTTCGAGGGCTCTCATCAACCGTCAAGCTAACGAAGACAATCATGGCCCAAGTTTTACTCTTCACGTGATGTTATGACTACAACTGAAAAAATGTCACGGGCTGGCGGCTTCCTTCCACCTCCTTGTTTGCGGCTTCCAAGCGCCTGACAGCAGACTCTCACAGTAAGTGTATTCTTGCATACGACTTTCTGAGCTTCTGAGACTTCATGGTACAGTGGCTGCCACTATCTTCCAATGTAGGGATGACCAGGTCATGAGGTTCCACAAGCAGCTGACGAACTCTGTAACGAGGGCCACCAATGAGGCTTGCACCATGTCAGCTCGGAAGCTCGTTTCTGCGCTTCCTTCGCACCTTGATAAGCTTCAAGATGCTTCAACTGAGGTCTGTCTTCCACCGTCTCGCCGTATCTCGTTCCTCTTTCATGTTGGGACTTTGTATCGCGAGACTCTCTGATCCCTGCTCGCAACCACAAGATCGAATGGCTTCCGCTAGCCTTAGCATCCAACTGCATGGTATGCAGCTCAATCATGCTCAATCTACGTCTTGCAGAGGTGCTCCTCAGGCACTGTGCGTGTGGGAGACAAGGCATGGGTTGCTGATGACGCGAAAGAGAGCTGCAGGCGCTCCTGGCGTTTCAATGCGCACCCACCGTGCCTTTTCGCCCACCCACCCACGTAACCAGCATGTCAGTATGCTCTCGAAACCCTGTAAAGCTCTAAACGGTTACGATTCCACAGCTCGCCATCTCACTCCAGACAAGTGCCAAGGTTCGAATCGCGCGTGAAATTTCTGCCTCCCGAAATCGTTCTCCCACCGCGGTACCGTCCCGAATTCGTGAAGCAGTCCCGTGCATTTCCGCCTCCCGTGTTTCTGCAAAATCCGGTGTGCGACAAATCTTCCCGTCACGGCGTAGTGCGCGTTTTGGACTCATGGGATGGTGTAAGTAAGGTGCACCAAGTGAGTCTGGAATAGTTTCTGCATGGGTAGGCCTGGGCGGCTGGGTGCTTTCACCGCATGGGGTCTATGATGGTGTAAATTTTACTGTTATGCTGGGTGTTTTTTCGTCGTGCTCCCCTCTTCTATCCGCTCGGAGAAGCCTGCAAAAGATGAAGACAGGAACAACAGTACATGAGCCCATTCCCGTCTGTCCTCCCCATCCTCCACTTTTTGCAACTGCTGCCAGCACTGTTAGTGCTGCTAATGCTGACGATGTGCATTGCTGTGTTCGTGTTTGTGTGCATATGTGTGTATGTATATGCACATATATACATATAATACGTAACATAAGGAACACCAGCAGAAGCAAATTCCAACAACAGGGACGGCAAAGGTGGGAATAAGCGTGAATTGCGATGCTGCCTTTATGATACAGAAGCCTTGATCCGGGGTGTGTATATAAAGTTTAGTTTCTCGTTTGGCATGTTGGTATTGATTATTTGTCGTAGTTTAAGCTAGAAGCCTATACAGATACAGTCTTAGCCATCGTGTCTCTGTCATACAGCAGAAGCAGCAGCAGCAGCAACAATGTCGACACCAAGACACGACTAGCCCCTTGATTGCATGTTATGCGTATGTCCTAGTCGCTCTTACTGAATACGAGGTCAATGTAGAAGGTCGGTGCATACAGTAGACAAAGCAAATTTGCACATATCGTACTGAATATAACCGTATATTGGTATACAGTAGCTCTGCATTGAAGATATATCTATGTGTCTACACACACATCTATGTTTATTATGGAATACGGAATACCATGATCCTCATATACTGCACAGGCGATGTACCTATATGTCTACATAGACATCTATGTTTATTGTGGAATACGGAATACCATCCTCCTCATATACTGCACAGGTGACGTATCGATATGTCTACATACACATCTATGTTGTTTATGGAATACGGAATACCATGATCCTCATATAAGGAACATAGGCTTAGGATTAGGGTCTCGGAATGAGTTTCATGACCTAGTTACTCCAGCGAATGCTCGGAAACCCTACTTAGAGGAGCGACAGCACTCGGGAAGTGAATGTCTGCCCAACCATGCCCAACCCATGCTTAGAGGCAGGCTTCGGGGGGGGNGGGCGGGGAGGGGGCGCGGTTGGTGGGTGGGGCGCGGGGGGTAACACATGTATATGCATAAAGTATGTCTGTACGTATGTGTGCTTCCTTCCTTCTGTGACTGCATGGGGGATTGTATCCACAAGAGGAGTCTGATGCACTCCAGTGCTCAATCCGTCGATTCATGTGCGTCTCGGCATTGCACTTGCTGCTAGCTTCGTCTTCTGCTCCTGCGCAATCCGGTGCAGGATGTTCAGGAGAGGAGCAAACTTAGGCAATCTGCGGCCACGAGGTTTCGACACGGCCGTGAGGGAACATCAGTCGGGTCCAGGCCAGGAAAGATTAAACAAATTTAGAATTCACCTTTCGTGTTCACATGTCATAGTGCTCAGCACACTCGAAAGTAAGCTGCACCAGTATACCCCGAAAACAGTCCACCAACGGCAAGCTAGTGATTCTCGTCGGGATTGCATTCACCGAGCGAAGAAGCAGTGGGCAGGACGGCAGGATGAGATGAGACTGCAAGGCCTCATTGGAGTCCGCTACATGTACTTGTGTTGTACTGACTATGTGGAGCCGTGCGCGAAATTCGCTGTCCTCGACCATTCGAGCTTCATCCAGCTGCTGCTGCGCCTCAGTCGCTGCTCTAAAACAGTGCGTCAAAGAGTGTACGGCCGAAGAGTCACCGGACCTTCTGGTGCTCGGCCTTCTGCCTGGCGGATGTCACGGCGAGTTGTAGAGTAATTTGCTAATACCTTGCCTCTCAGTTCTTTCTCTGTCGGCTTGGATTCTTGTGTGCTGATTTTATTGAAACAACTGGGAAACAGAGTCAATGCTGCAAACCATCCACCTCCGCGGGCCTGCAAACCAGCGGCGGTGCACTCAATATGAGAACCCCGTTTTAACATGTGCCGATCCTGCTCACTGATTTTGGATGTATGCATGACTGCGATCCGTCCCTGGATGTTCACTGTTCCACTGCGACGCGCACTGCAGCATCGACGAGTCCAGCGAAATGTGCTCGTCAGCTTATTCCATTGAAGCTGCGCATACCAGAAGCACGGGCGCGAAAGGGGACGACCTCTGCTTCCAGCAGCGCAAAGTCTTTTGTAGTGCATGTTCCTGAGTGCCGGTGCTCCAAGTGTGCGTCCAATGAATGAGTGTTTGGCCACTTGACAAGTGCAGCGCATATGAGGCCCTAGCACACTGGCGACGGTGTGCGATGGTCTGATGACAGAAAGCACAAGGCGATGAGATCGTCAAGGCAAGGTCAAGGTTGCTGGGAGATCGGAGTTCTCCTTGTCACAGAATTCGAAAGCTTGGGAAGTTTCTTTGCTTGGGAACTCGCTGCTGCGAGAGGTGTCGCTTCGGCCTTCTGGACTCTGATGGACTGTGTGACTCTGCGCCTCCGATGCCTCCGAAGGATTGTGCGCTCACATGTCTCCGCAGCATTTGGAGCTTCCACCACGTGTACGCAAGGGCACTTTGCGGAACAGCTGCAGCATCGTCTTGCAGGAACAAGGAGAAGGACGGCAACTCGCACATCGATTCTCTGCAACATTCTGCATGGAAATTAGCTCCCACCGTTGGCAAAGCTGAGGCAGTCAGGCAATGCTTCCAGCGGTCGCAAAGCTTCATAAAGCGAGTCCAGTCCATACGGGCCGTTTTGAATCGCATGTCTGCATGTCCATCTTGTGACGTGAGGTATCCGGAAGTTGTGGAGGAACACTTTCTCCATGAAGGTAACTGCGGTCAGGTTCTGGACAGATCGCCTGATGATAAGGATGCTCTGGATTGGAGTGTGCGTTGTGTCCGTGCTGCAACGAAGGCTGGCCCAGAGAGGGTCGGCATTCAACATATGATCTTTAATTGAGTGAGGCTTGCGTCTGCTCAACGTCTGTCACTTAGGAATTGTCTTCATTTTCTCTTGCCGTCTTGCAGCCTTCGAAACCGAGTAATTTATGCATTCTGCCGGAAGTAACTGCACACTATCCGGTCATCTGGCATGAGCAGAGTCAGTGCTCCTGAATGAGAGGTTACATACTCAAGTTCTGCCTGCCTGAGGCATCCGTCTTCACTGTGAGCGGTCCGAACTCCGAGTGTTTTGTATGCCTTTTTCAACGAGCATGCGTGAAATGAGCATGCTTCCCGGTGCAAATGCTCTGTCAAGGAAGTATACCAGCACGGACGTTGCCGCCTGGAGAACATGGGTGGTCATATGTTTTTCTGTGCCTCGCTACATGCTAGGCTGCTAGAAGCGACAAATCGCTCAGCGGCCTTGCCAGCTCCTGGCTCCGGTCTCGCAGCTGACGACGGAATTCATCGATCTGCAAGTCTTGAAAGCTCGCTGGAACCCCTCGGACCCTACGAGTCGAAAAGGAAAAACATCAAGGTCACCAGGTTGTCCTGCCTGTTGCTCTAGAGTGGCGACGGTGGTGCCATGGCTCGTGCGCTGCCTGCATTCGTGAAAGGTGATAAGCAGTAAGCAGACATGATCTTTCTCCGACCAGACTCCCTGCTGATACTGCAAAGAACTTTGTCATTGTCGGGCACAGCCCGAGCGTCGAGTAGTAACTAGTTCCTATCCGGACCCGGCGCCTTTCCAGCCGATCTAAATCCTCAGATCTGTCAGCGGCTTGGCGTCGTGCTTCTTCTGCCTCCCAGGTCTCGAACACTCGAGGAGTGACTTTGAAGTACTCTACCTCCACATGCTCTACAGTTACTCCAGTTGAGTTCGTCCGAAGACTTGTTTGGAGCAGTATCGCTTAGGTGGTATGATTAGGCTTGTGGGCCACGAGCTCATGTGTCACCTCTGTAAGCACGCATCCTACAACATCCATAACAATCCTACAAATCGCTACAGCTGTTGACACCTGCATGCAAAGCCACATTCTTGGCTAATTCTGATGATATTTAAAATATCAGAATAGGTATCATAGCTGTTGCCTCGATAGAGAAGCAAGCATTCATTATAATTTCAAAGCCCTCTCAAACTAGACATATCCAAAAATTATGCCGCAGTCTAAGCACAACTAGAATTCTCCTACTTTCAAGAGCTGCAGCTGGAGTGGGCAATGGCACTGCGGTGGCACTCACCTGGCGCCGCAACTTTGACCTCTCCGCTTCCAGGCGGCCCAACCTGGGGTCAAATGATTAGTTTGAATTTGGTCGGACTTTTCCCCGAAACTGCATTGCTATTCTGTTGACTCAAGGGCCCTATGGCAGCGGTAAAACAGCTATACATATCACGGTCATGGCATGCAGCACTCACAAGTTAAGTAGGATTCACACACAACCTGTTCTCATGCCGTGATAGGAAAACAAACGATGAATTAGCCACAAGAGGTACAACAATGAGTTGTCCTCTTGCTAGTGGCATCTGCAGTCTGCTCAGCTACATAGGTACGCTCTCAAGGTGTCCAAGGTGTAGCGTCTGCGAACTACAGTTCTACAGCTTAGCGCGGCTCACTCTATACATGCCTGATTCAATTACCTTGATTAAGAAATCAGGCTTCATTGATTTTGTGAGACAATCGGCCGCTTGGGTTGCGGTGTCGATCCAATCTACCCTATCGCCTCCACAAGGGTAGGCCTTGCAGCTTCTCTCTCCGATGTCAGTAANTCATTGATTTTGTGAGACAATCGGCCGCTTGGGTTGCGGTGTCGATCCAATCTACCCTATCGCCTCCACAAGGGTAGGCCTTGCAGCTTCTCTCTCCGATGTCAGTAAAGACAGACTGACGCAAGGCACTCAGTTCTATCTGGAGGCGCTTGTCCTGAACCCGAGAAGGGGTGTCAGTATTCAGGTGATCCGATAAGCTTCTGCAATCGGTCAAGCAGACGTGCGGGACTCGCATCCTCGCACGGAGGTCCCAATCGGCTCCCTTGCTGCCATTTCCGTACAGCTCGGCGAGCGCAGCGCGAATTCGATCACCAGATTCTTGAGCGCTCTGGAGGGCATACGTCTCCGCTTGTAGTGTTGCTCTGCATACCCGTTTTATTGTGGTAGACGAAAACGACACAACCATGACATCATACTCACTACATGACGGATCAGTGAGTTGATTGGCTGGAGCTAGAAAGTGGATTCATCCTTGCTGTGAACGATCCTTAGACTCTCCTGCAAAGCTGGCGTCTGATGCGGTCAGTACGCCCAGATTCTCAAAGTCAAAAGGTCCATTTCGGTACCGTAGCTTGAGGGTCTTTCCCTTCAGAGCTATCTCCAGCACCTTGTTTGCCTCGTGCAAGGTTGCGACTGTTGCTCCCTTTATCGAGCTCTGAAGCTTCGATACGCGATACAGTATATCTGGCCTTGCTTGCCTAGATAGCCATGACAGGCTACCGACCACTGAACGGAGCTGGCGCTCCTCACCTCGGTCGATGGGATCCGAGTGCCTCCTATTCGATTTGACCTCGATATAGTGGATTTTGTTCGTGTTATCTGTAANAGGCTACCGACCACTGAACGGAGCTGGCGCTCCTCACCTCGGTCGATGGGATCCGAGTGCCTCCTATTCGATTTGACCTCGATATAGTGGATTTTGTTCGTGTTATCTGTAACATCGATGACAACATCATGGTCCACCTTGTCAAAGTGTTTCCCGCAAAAGTGTAGTCTACCAGACTCGCGGCGGCCTACCTCGAATTTCTCGAGCAACTTGTTGACAATGGTGCCTCCAACACCCTTCGATGCCCATAGGAAGTCATCGACATGGGTTGTTAGCACACAGGTAACTTCCCTGTTGTGACGGTGGAAGTAGAAGGCTGGGAAAATCCTGCTCACTTCGAAGCCGGCATCCCGTGCTTCCCTGTCGACCTTTCTCCAGAAACCTCGACCGCTGTCACAGAGTCCGTATACTGGTACTCTGATTAGTAGAATTGCTTCCGGGTCTACCCCTGGAAGGCCTCCAGTGGGTTGACACATCAATACCACCCTGTCGATAGGTTCGGCTTGAAAATAGGCGTTGCGGATGTCCGATGACTCTACGGGAACTCCGTTAGAGGCTGCGAAAGCGGACACCAAAGCATGTGTCTCTAAATCTGATGTAGGGGCGTCTGTCCTTACATCCGCGGAATCTTCAAAATTTCCGCATGACACGAGCCTAGACTTGAACTCGGGATCATAGTCTGGCTTGAGGCGCTCATGGAAGTTCTTAATTGTATCTACCCATTTTGACNATGCGAAGTCGTACGGCCGGTGTGCAGTCCCAGTATTTTAAGGCCTCCGGGAGGTCCTTAAGTTCCTGCTCAACCTGTTCTTTCGTAGAAAGACGGTTTGACCAAAAACCCTTAAGTTTGTTACGAATACTCAAGTTGGCTTCTTCTTCGACTCTGCGTTGTTCGAAGGTGGCACGAATGGATGCCGGAAGGTAATCCAACAACTCGTTGCGACTCGACCTCCTACTGGGAGTCCTTTCAGCGTCAGGCTCGAGAACGCTAGTTCTTCGAGATCTCGCTGCGGCTGCAGGTGGAGGTGACCTTGATCTACCTCTCTCGGCCTGTTCCTCTGCCACGTCATTTTCAAAAATTGACGCAAGAGGGCCCGGCCCATCAAGAAGACCGTATGATGGTCCATCATCGTCTTCTTGTGGCGGCTCAACGTCCACATCTTCGGGCTCCTGCTCATCAGCGCCCTCTCCAGGTACGCCTCGCAAATCCTCGAAGTTTTGCCAGACGTTTCCGCGTGTGAGGCCGTCCGGTAGGATCGGCTCGCCCTGCAGAACAGCCTGCGCTAGGGCCTCGGCATCTTGTGCCGGACGCAAGTTCTGTGCGGACACTAGAACTGGTACGTTCTGGCAGAGTACCCATACACTTTCGTTATGAGTACCCTCAAAGCCTATAACCCTAGATGCGGTAGACCATTCTGTCTTACCGGTCTTATCGCGCCTAAAGCAGACCACGTCTCCGATTGAGTACGTGTACGGCAGTGGCTTAGCATTCCGAAGAAGTGCTCTTTGGACGCGCTTGGACGTGTCCAGATGCATGAAAGCCTTCTTTGCTTCCTCGCGCGCCTTGTGCAGTAAGGCGAAGCGACTCTCAGGATCCACTTGGTCCTCGAAGGATCCAAGGTCTGATCCGCTATTCTCCTCCATAAAGGATGGAGGGCCGCGCGGGGTCTTACCAAGTACCCACTCTGATGGCGAATATCCCCCGTGCCGAAGCATCGAGTTCTTGGTGAGGCAACACTCATCCAAGACAGTTTGGAGTTGACCTGGCCCAACCGCCTGGGTGTGGGCCACAACCTTTCTCGCCATCGCCTTCAGTGCACCACCGTGCCGCTCCACTCTCCCGATAGCTTCGGGAGTTTCCAGGGGAGCGTGTGACACCTGGATTCCATGTGCTGCACAAAACTGTGCTAGCACACCTCGGTTGTGCAGTCCTCGGTCGCACCGTAGGACGGTTGGTAATCCTGCCCAACAGGTCCATCGCCGCTGGATGGCCTCAAGGCATCGCGCTGATGATGGTAGTCCGTCGCCCTCGCGTACGATCTCAGTCAGCTGAAAGCACGTTCCTAAACACACTAAGTTCAAAACCTGATACTTATCCCCTCTGGCATCTAAGCTCTCAAACACATCAATACCCAAGGCATGATTGAATGAGTACCGTTCCGGTAGGGATACGGTATGTGCATTGCGACGGGGCTGTGCATCTTCACACTGATTGCACCTATGGAAATTTGCTGACGTCGATATAGCTCTTATCGATCTCAGCTGTTCGCAACAGGTTTATCAGGACCTTCTTGGGACAGTGGCCGAATTGTCTATGCAGCCGTCGAATCGCGACCCTAATGCGTTGAGGGACTGCCCTCCATTTGGCACGACGTTCGGACTCCTCTAGAGGTAGTCCTGGAATGTCGACCTCATCGAGTTGGGTCTCCTCTGTGATGGCCTCTTCAGATGGGTCCATNCCTCCATTTGGCACGACGTTCGGACTCCTCTAGAGGTAGTCCTGGAATGTCGACCTCATCGAGTTGGGTCTCCTCTGTGATGGCCTCTTCAGATGGGTCCATCAACGCGAAATCCTGTGGTAATTCGATCTGGTCGAATGTCCCTCCATCACCGTTCTCGGTTGATGGGAATGCTGCCTGCGCAATCAGTGAAGTAGCCACTTGATTCTCCGCAGTTTGGCGGACCCAAGTAACGAATTCTTGAGCAAAGACGTCGTCGAAGTTTAATGGTGGCCTATAGGGGTAACTATTCGTACACCATCCCTCGAAATCGTCTTGCAATCCCTGATCGTTACTGTAGAAGGATATGTCGCCTATACCAAACAAAGGTTGCATTGGTACACTAGCCTCCGCCCATCGAGAGGTTGTTGCATCATCCACTAAGAGGTACGATGCACCAGATAACTCGCAGTGGCTAATTACTTCGTCTATGAGATCAGAGTGATTAAGGCCATCTATGGGGTCCTTATACCGAATTGCAACCACAATGATGCTTGGTCCTATACCCTGNTATGAGATCAGAGTGATTAAGGCCATCTATGGGGTCCTTATACCGAATTGCAACCACAATGATGCTTGGTCCTATACCCTGCATCTCCTTCCTGGCTCCCGTCGGAGTCCAGTCGCCGGCGGCATTCGCGCCAACGTCAATGCACTGGAACATGGGTTCCTGGAAGTGCTTGGTATCGTTGGTGAAGATGAGGATATGCTTAGGACCAATGGTGGTTCCTATACAAGCTACATTAAGAAGGTGCTTCAGGGCCATATCATGATCCCTTAGCTGGTTGATACCTTTGGTTACCAACTTCTTGCGTGCTTTGCTCAAAACCGCCATCGAAGCTACCCGATCAAACCCAGGGCTTGGAGGATCTTCCGATGATATCACCAACCCAGCATCACCTCCCTTCTTCAGGGTAAGGTTTAACTGCTTCGCGGTTTCATCATCACTAGAAGGATCCGACGCTGAACTAGACCAAGATGCCCAACGTTCCCGAGATCCCTTGGGATTCTTGGGTGTTGGGGGCTTCGGTGGTTTTGGTGTTCGCTTGGGCCTGGTTGACCTACGGCCTCGAACCTCTTTCCACTCTGGGTCCTTTGGTTCGGTACCCGGGGTCAACTGCTGGTGAGCTAGTTCAAATACTCCTAGATTCAGGTGGCTTTGGGTCTCATGAACCTCAAAGGAACTGGCAACCTCAAGGGAACTAGCAACTTCAAAAGAACTAGCAGGTTCTACTGGCTCGGCTAGAGGCTGCGCGGGTTGAGGCTTACGCTTCGTGGCAACTCCAGGACCTGGCTTGAGGACTAAAGGCTCTTCTACCTTAGAATCCACAAAAACCGGAACTGCAGGCAGCCGCCCCCCTGTGTATGCGCCAAAAGCGGTGCGCTTCTTGCTCTGTCCCTCTGGCTGTCGCTCTCCTCTATAGGTAGAGCGCGGGTGCATTGCCCCAGCTACCCGTAAAGAGGGTCGAGCCAGTATCAAGTACTTGTTCTCGCCCTTAGTTTCAGCGTCCTCCGCAGTGGTAGGACAGTCATCGGCGCGTCGCGTAGGAGGATCGTAATCTCTCCTCGCTTAAACAGAAGCACTGTTTTAAGCCACTGGTCGAGCGAATAGTCGTACCGGAAACGCGCCGGTCGATCGCCGCCCTTTGGGCGCCACCAAAATCTCACATTATGGAGTAGATTTCGCTGGTTGCCGCCACCAAGTCCGATGGGACCACGCCATCCATCCTTCTCACGGAGCTCGTTGCCAGCTTCCGTCACCTCCTTCTTGATGGNCCAAAATCTCACATTATGGAGTAGATTTCGCTGGTTGCCGCCACCAAGTCCGATGGGACCACGCCATCCATCCTTCTCACGGAGCTCGTTGCCAGCTTCCGTCACCTCCTTCTTGATGGTCCGCGCAAGATCCATCATGTCAGGGAACGTGAGGTTGGCTCCCCACGGGATGGCGTCGTCTGGATCGCTGTCGATTCCAGGAACCACGTTGTTCTCCTCTTCGCCGACGGAGGTCATCGTGTTGTACCCGTCCGCATGATCGGTACGGTCCGCAGCTGCATCTGTGCTCGCCCTTCCGGGGGTCGAGCTGCGTGCTCCCTTCTTGCCCATACGGCCTTCCAGTCGATCAGAACGAGAGCGTGCAGGTGTAGAGCTTCTCGAGATGTATCCACCATCAGAGCGTCCCGTAGAATGGGATCTCCCTCTGCGGGTAGATCCTACACGTCCACGGGGAGTCCCCTGAGGGGTACTCCTGGGCGAGTGGTAGTATCCCGAAAGATACCCCATCTGCTGCTGCGCCTGGAACCACTCGTCCCACTGCTCAGCCACGCAGGCTTGACCATANACGGGGAGTCCCCTGAGGGGTACTCCTGGGCGAGTGGTAGTATCCCGAAAGATACCCCATCTGCTGCTGCGCCTGGAACCACTCGTCCCACTGCTCAGCCACGCAGGCTTGACCATAAACGGTACGATTCTCCTCCTCGAGCTTGGTCTTCACGGCTTCGAGTGTGTCGATGCGCTCACGCAGCTCCTGATTCTCAGCTTGCAGTCTGTCAAGCAGTGCTTCCGCCCGGATAGCACGGTCTCGCCATTCCAGATCAGCTGATCTTCCAGGCACGTGTGATGGCCTCGAAGGAGGTCCACCACCGCCACTGCCGCCCTCGTCCCCACCAGAACCAGAGCCAGTGCATCTCGGTGGCCCACGAGGGGGTCCACACGGCGACCGGTCCGGCGTCGGATCCGGGGGAGGTGTGTGGCGGCGCACCTCCGGATGCCGACGATGTAACCGCGGTCGGCGTGGTCCGCTCTCCAGTGGCACCGCCCTTCGGCTGCTTGTTGGGCGTGATACTCCGCCTTGAAGATGCCAAGGCTCCTGAAGGAGGATGCCTTGGGGTTCCACCCGACGGTGCCAAAGGTCCCAACGAAGCCGAAGTCCTCGTGTGTGTGGCAGGGTCCGGCGGCGGTACCCTCGATGCCCTGGCCCTCTCTTCGTCAGCAGGATGCTTGGCGTAGTCAGTGATTTTCGGGTCTAGTTGAGCTAGTACCCGCGTGCCCAGCTCGGTGGCACGATTGTGGTCGAACCACCCACGGCAGTAGGCACAGTGGCCTCCGCACTTCATCCTCGGCCAGCTCTCGTTGGCATGCATGTGACCAAGAAAGTGGTTCACACCATGTACGTAGAGCCCTGCACTCACCAGTGTGCCGGCCGGCTGGTCGATCAAGAATCTGATTCAAGATTTCTTGTCTCCGGCCTGTACACGCACTATACGCGCCGTTATTAGGGTCGCTGAGACTCCTAAGGTCGTGCAGGTGCAGTTTGAAGTGCCGTACGGCAGGCGGAATACTGCACTCCCATCCCTCCTTGGAGTGGATGCGTCGGTGGTCAAGTCCACGCTCATCGAATTGGTACTTGGCCCCACCGGTAAGCACCAGAACCGACGGCCATTGNCATCCCTCCTTGGAGTGGATGCGTCGGTGGTCAAGTCCACGCTCATCGAATTGGTACTTGGCCCCACCGGTAAGCACCAGAACCGACGGCCATTGGTCCGACGGCTTGTTGAAGTGCACGGATGTCGTCGAGCACGAGCATCCGTTTACCAGTCCCTCCGCATCGGGTACTGGTGCCAGCAGGGGCGAGGAGATGACCATGGCAACTGGCTTGCAGGTCCTGAAGAGGTACCTTGCTCCACCAGGCTGCTTGGTCCACAAGAGGTACCAAGCTTCAGCGACTCAGATGCCTCTTTGTCCTTAGAGGTCAAGGCGTTACTCCTTAAGGTCGGCCTACCTCGGGGTCTATCCTTAGATCCCTGGGGCCTATCCTTATAGGGTCCTTAAGCTCCCGGACACAGTCGGGTAAGTCCTCTGAGAAGGTACTTAAGCACAGTAGTAGCAAACCCGTTTCACTGCATCGGGCTAGGGGCACATGTGACGTGGAGCCATCATGATTGCGGATAGAACAGGTACATGTCTTCATGTCCTTCATGAGTCCTAAGGTGCTCTGGGCGAACAGGCTTAGCAACAGGGGGTTACGAGCCGTAGTATCGATCTCGTGACTCTCAAGCACTCCTCCTATGGTAGTGTCCCCCTTTGCTATGCTAAACGGCAATCTACGTTTTCCCAAAGTGTTAGATGTTGAACCTAAACCGGCGAACGATTTGGTCTTAGAATCTACCCAAGGGAAACTCAAGCCCAAAGCTTTGAGACGCTTCTCTGCCAACCTTCCCCAGGCTGTACTGTGGCAGGTGGAGTTACAACCTTCATCTAGGGCACCCCATATGCGAGTCTCTGAGGGATCCCACATATTAACTAGGGGTAGGTTGTCTATTCTTACAAGATCACCACTAGAGGTTGACCCGGCACCTGCAATGTTGCGGGGAAACACCATGGGTTGGTTGTTCCATCTCCCCTTGGGGCCTTGCTTGGGCTGAGAGGACCTAGTGGGTTCCTCGGGCACCTCAGGGGTCTCAGGCCTTTGCACCCCTGGCACTAAAGCTGATCCTTCTGACGGTAGCTTTCCCTTACCTTTACCCCTCCTAATCCACCGGGGCTTAGGCTCAATCCCCTTTCCCGCTCCGGTGCTCCTTCCAGACGGCGCTCCATCGCTCCTCTCGGGCGGCGCCGTGGAAGAGCTCGAGCGTCCTGTGAAGCGGTTTGGTCTTAGGGGCGCTGATTCTCGCCCTTCATCAGAGATGGGGCGTGCATAATGGTCCCAAGGGGATCCATCACCAGCTAGACCTAAACCTTACCTCCCTTAGGGTAGGTCTTAGGGACAGGATTAGGGGTATTTTGGTTTTGGCCTGACGATGAAGAGGATCCCGCAGGATTCCTCTCTCGGGTGGTTGCGGCTTCATACTCAGCCTCCATGGCTTGAGCCATCAACTGCCTACGCCTGGCGAAACCTTCGTCCAGTATCGCGTCCCGCTGTCGTCTCCATGCATCAGCTTGCGCGCGCCCAATGGCGTCGCGATCCTGAGCTGTAGGGCCGTGCCAGTGGGGAACAGCAGGCACGTTCACCCTCTGTCTGGCCTGATACCCGAGTTGGGTTATATCCCGGCCCGGGACATGTCTCACCTGGAGTTTGTTCCTAGGTGCCGATCCCGATTCCAAGACGGTAATCGAGTCGGGTTGCACGTCCTCGTTGAGGTTGTGACGAGCCCGCTCAAAGGCTTCGTCCAGCTCACGTTGAGCGTCCTCGGCGGCCTGGCGCTCGGGGGCTTCGTCCAGCTCCTCTACATTGTAGGAGCCAGGGGCTCCGTCGTCGTCAGAGGAGTCCCCTGGGAAGGGGTCATGCATCGAGTTGAGGCTTTCTAAGAGAATAGGGTAGTCAGCCTCGAGTTCCTGGTCTCTGCTGCCTAGGAAATTATCGGTCCCAAGGGGATCCGATATGCGGTAAAACTCCGGCTCTGCGGTAGTTGGATCATGCTGCTGAACTCCCTTGCCCTTTCCTTTGTTACGTTCGGGACTGCGTCCTCGGGCTACCATGGCAGTAGGAGCGAATTGCCACGAAGGGCTCAAAGGACTGGGGTCCATCACCGAGGTGATGGCCTCTTTGAGCCAGGCGTGGAGGACGGTAGGGTGACTCCGCTCCTCCATGGCAATCGCCTGCTGAACGCGCTCCTGGAAGCTACCTAGGAGCTGCAAGACCGCCTCAGGGTCGAGGTCGGCCGTAGCGTCATCTGCAGTGATTGACTGTACAATGGGAAGCGCCATCTCGGTCGCTTCTAGCAACTTCTCCGAGACGGCCTTCCGTTCTCGGTGAAACTCTTGGGGCACCTCGTCCACGAAGATGCCGCACATCCTGCAGAAAGTGCGTGAGGTGCTCCTANCTTCTAGCAACTTCTCCGAGACGGCCTTCCGTTCTCGGTGAAACTCTTGGGGCACCTCGTCCACGAAGATGCCGCACATCCTGCAGAAAGTGCGTGAGGTGCTCCTAGAGCTACCTCGATGATCCGTTGCTTCATGGGAGCATACGGCAGGATCGACCGTGTAAACATGTTCCCTCTTTTCTTGGGATACATGGCCGCAGTCGCGGCAGGTCTTCCTCACATAGTTCGCTGAGCTTCCCTGGTATGAGAAGTCTGTGCAACTAGTGCACCGATCCAGCGGCGGATTCGGTGGTGTTTTCTTCTTCGCGCCCTTGCCGCGGGGTCGGGGGTTATAGGTTCCCTCGGGGATACCTATATGGATGCACGCGTCTCACGATAGTATTGGCCACCTAAACCTTCGTTAATGATATAATACCTATTAAACCAGGTTAGGAAGTCCTTGAGGGCTGCCGCTGGGCTTGGCTGGTGCAGTGCCCATCTGACAAACTCAACCTTACGGGAAACCTCCTCGTAAGTCTGGCCCTTGTGCTGACCGTGGGTAAACCTACGGTCTCCGCCTTCCATCTGCATAGCGCTAGATGGTCGTGCGGGTGCTGCCTTGGAGCNCTCAACCTTACGGGAAACCTCCTCGTAAGTCTGGCCCTTGTGCTGACCGTGGGTAAACCTACGGTCTCCGCCTTCCATCTGCATAGCGCTAGATGGTCGTGCGGGTGCTGCCTTGGAGCCGGCAGCGCCTAGCTCGTTCACCATGTAGGCGTGCACATCCTCGTCGTTACCCGAGGGCACGTACAGGCCCCCGTCGGGGTCCTGCTTCGGGGTTACGATCGCGAGATGGGCTCGGCCCTTGGACTGCGCCTTCCCTCCTTTAGAGGTAGGGAATTTGCATTCCGGATCGCCGGCCCAATGGCCGATCGCGCCGCACCTGAGGCACTTCGACTTGGCCTTCAGCGTCTTCATTTTGTCGCGGCGTTCCTCCAGGGTAAGATGCGACCTAACTACCTTACCCTTTGACTTACCTCTACCTTTGCCCTTGCCTTTACGACCCTTAGCTCTGCCAAAGGCGGCATTGGCGGCAAGCTGGAGTTGGATCACATGTCCACTCTCTGCTTCCTCGGGATCGAGATCCNCCCTTGCCTTTACGACCCTTAGCTCTGCCAAAGGCGGCATTGGCGGCAAGCTGGAGTTGGATCACATGTCCACTCTCTGCTTCCTCGGGATCGAGATCCTCGAGGCAGTTAAGGGCCGTAGCCTCTTCTTCATCGAGCTCGAAATCCTCGTAGCTCGGCTCGTCTTCCTCCTCCCCGGCAGGGTAGGAGTGTGCATCATACTCGGCGGCTTCGTCCCCAAAGGTGGGGTACGAAGTGTCGTCGTAGTCCTCGGCATCCTCGTCCTCCTGGGGGTATGCGTCGTCGTACACTACTTGCGCCTCATCTTCAGCGATATAGGCGCGGCGGGTAAAACCCTTGGTTTTCCCTTTTCCGTAGCCTTTGGGGTTGCTCTTGTTCCGAGCACCGTGGTTGTTGTGACGGCGGTCCTGGAAGGTACCGCCACCCAAGGAATGGCCTTCCTTTAGGTGCACACCACTGTAATGCTCCACTAGGGTAGCAGCAACAGCCTCAAAACTCTTGGAGTTTGAGGTACACGCTTTGATGACCAGGGACTCCTGTCGGCTAAGGCCGGACAGCTCCAACAGGAGTTCCACACGCATCGGCTCGGAAAGCNTGGGTAATGAAGGTTCTTAGGCCACCGGGTTCGGTGAGAGATTCGATACCGATATCTCTCGCGAGCTCGAAGGCTTCGTCGCGAAGTCCTTCTAACACTCTATGGACCATCTCCGTCCTTGCCTTAACGGCGTAGGGCGTTGACTCATCCATCGGCAAGGCTGAGGCGACACTCTTAACCGAACCCGAGTCGTCTGACTTCGGTGTGGCAACACGGGGCCTTGCAGGAGAACTGCTGCC